>OX122883.1:11380375-11439029 GCA_944738645.1 Eristalinus sepulchralis | reverse complement strand
AGTCTGCAAATTTTGTATCAGTTTAATGAGCCCTTTTTTGGTATCCATCCAAACCTTGAGAAATTCTTCGAATTTTTCAAATGACCCGAACCCACGGAATCGTTTTGCATTTATCGCAAAAGCCAGTTCCACTCAATGCGCGGCCGAAACGCATTTGTTGCGATCAATGACTTTTCCGATCAATGGTTTCGCCTGATTTTAGCAGCTAATGACGGGACACACATCCGTCTGTGTCCCGTCATTGGCAAAGCATGACCTTTAAACACGTGGATGTTTTTCTTTTGACGGTGGGTTCAACGGGTTTCTTTATTGGGGTTTTTAAAGTATATCTACCTTCCATCTCCGGTCACGATTCGAGGTAATGTTGCGAGGTAAATAATTGCCTTTAGACACTTCTCGGTTTCAACACCCAATTTCCTTGCTTTTGAGTAAATCCAAATTTTTCTAACCGAACGGAGATTGTTTGCAAAGTCACATTCAAAGATTCTGCGAGTTCATTTGCGCTTGCCGCGGATCTTGATCTAGCAAAGCCTAATCTTCACGCAATATGTTTGCGCTGGCCAAGAGCCTCTTTGCTTCGATGCACGAATCACAACTTTTGAATCGCCCGAACCAATCTTTGCAGGACTTATCTATCGGAGCAGATTCAACATAAACTTCTACAAGCATTCCATAAGTTTCAGCTGTATTTATCCTCCAACTAAAATTGAACTTTCCACAAATGTTGTTTATTTAAGACAAATCAGGACAGAGTTAGCTTCATTAATTGACATGATCTGTGCACAAACACGTTGGTTGATACAATGGTAAATGGTGGCCCCAACTCCTGCATTCTTCGTGCACATTTGAAGTAAAGAAGAAAATTGAGAAACACTTCTTGTCGCATAGATCCTGTTTTCATGGAATTTGTGGAAGTCGAAGTCTTTCTTAATTTGCTTCAATGAATGCACTTCACTCTTATATGTACGCGAAAACTGCCGGAAGAAATAATATAAAAAATTTACAAACCTCGACACGCCAAAAACCGTGAAAAGGCCTCTTCATTATCAGTGTACGAATGAGAGAACCTTGGGCGCTCGATCCTCCTCCACCGACTATAATTCATCAGAAGCCAATTCCCAAATGCAACCAGATGAGTTTATGTACTTGCTCCAACAACTTCGCCCTGGGACTGCCGAGCGGTCGGCTACCTGATGAAATCGCATCTAAACTACGCCCGGATGTCATGATGAAGGGGACATGTGTCCAACCCTTGAAAGTATACCACTTTCCGTCTTTAGAAGTAGTTGCTCACATTATGTTCCCCCGAAACGTCGCATCTCTCGCTCTATCCCGGCGAGTACCTCCTGCAACAACGTGGAGAATTTTCACCTCCGCAGCTTGCATTCGCGATCTTATTCTTTCGGCAATTACCTAAATTTCGTGACCATAAGTAATGATAACGTGACTTTGACATCAAGCTCGGCCTTACTTGTAACTGATCTTCCAATCTGTTTCCAAATGGATCCGGCTTGGCCGATCTCATGCATCTCTCATCATCTCAGCGTTGGCCACTTCTCGTTCTCTCATCAGTCCTTAAAATTACGCCGAGGTACCACCTTAGTGAACAAATAAGGTTATCAGAAATTTCCTTGTTCAGTAAAAAAAACTAGATGCATAAAAAGCCAGCGTCTAGCTTGTGAAATCTAAGACAGCTCAGTGCTTCTCTTTCCATCACTTTTCTATACTTTTTCAGCGGGACTTCGCTAACATGTAGTGCGCCTTGAACAGGCGTTTGGACATGATCATAACTTCGGACTTGTCCAAATTCAACTTCATTCCAGTATCAGCACATGCGGCCACAAACCTCACGAGTGCTAGCTGGAGATCCGTCTGGCAGGATGTGAGCGTTAAAATGACGACTTACCCTCAAATCACTCAATGTGAAACATTCCTCGTCTCGGCTGCGTTGCAACACCGAGTCCATGTTTATACTGAAAGAAGGGGTGACAAGACGCATCCTTGTCAAAACCCAACGCCCACAATAAAAGATATTGAATTCCCACCGTTAATCGTTTCCAGATACTTTTTCTTAAAAAATGCACAATCAGAAGACACAGCCAAACTGTAGAGTAAATGAAATGCCACCAAGACCGAATTGATTATTGAATTGACAATATTTCTCTCGTCCCCCTCATTCCCATGCCGTCATCGACTCTCGCTTAAAGGTGAACGCATCATTTTCAGCCCGTAATCGACTTAAGCAATTACTCACGTATGAACTCATTCAGAATTACATTGGGAGGGAAACATGTTTCCACTGATCCCCCGCCGGTGTGAGCAGAAAAGGTTAAAGGTACAGGCAACCACGCACATTGGTACACAGCGGCCACGTGGCCCGAGGCACCAAGTAATGGCCCAGTGAGTTCAGCCATATAAATGGCATGTCAGCATCGGAATTGCATCAATTATTATTTCGTTTATATTGAATGTCAGACGCGTGGGCTATTGGAAATGATGTTCGATTAAGAAACGAAAAGACATGGGAAGATAATGGGTGATGGAAAGAGTTGGTTTACCACGGGATTTGTATTCCGAAATGTCTGATCTTGAGAATACAATTTTTGAGTTAAAATATATTTTTTTTGGATTGCGCTGGATATTGATTATCGGCTTTATGAACTTATTATGGGGGGTACTAGCTTAAAGTCCCGGGACATAAATTGGGCCCCATTTACAAAAAATATTCATTTAATATTGAATTTTTTTTTTGTAAGTGGCGCCCCCTATATGCACTGGGACTTGTTGAGTGAAGTGTTAGTTCGTTTTCGATGCGATTACTTACTTCATTGGAAAGGTGTGACATTTGTCAGCGAAAACTAGTCTGCAGCAACGTCTGTTCTAGACACCAACATGGCAAGGATTTGTTCTAAATTGACAGCCTTTGAGTGAAGTTTTGATTTTTTTTTAGTTTGAAGAAAAGTGCAGCTAAAGCGCAACATATGCTTGTAAAAGTTTATAGTGAATCTTCGCCGACTGATAAGTTATAAGAGACGACGCTTCAAAAGTAGCGATTTTAGTGTCGCAGATAAAGAGCCTCCTGGCCGGTCCAAAAAGTTTGAAGGTGAGGAATTGGAGGCTTAACTGGATCAAAGTGGTGTATTTAGCGTTTTTTCAATAAAAAATAAATTTTGGATTTTTAATTTTTCTGTCAAACGTAACTCCCAGAAACTGGTCTGCATCGAAAAGGATACAGTGTTGAACGCTGATGGTAGAAAAGTCAATATGAGGAAGTTAGCCAATACTGCAAAAGGCAGTGATTTCTGCGGTTTTTGAGCTGAAACTTAGTTCTGCAGAAGTGGCTCATTGAAAACGGAGTTCCAGACACATGGAAAATTGTTTTTACAGGGTTCTTCCACTAACGACAGATCGGAGGGGTCCAAACTAGCTAGAGAGTTATCGACTTAAGTCCATTCCTACATTCTACAGTGCAAAACTTTGCTAGGAGCACCCCCGATATCAGGTACCAGGGTAAAGTGGAGAAATTTCTCGATGTGATGCTGTGTCGAAGAATTTGTCTCTGCAATAAAAATGTTGCTTTGTTCAGGAATAGAAAAGAAGGAGAAAACAAAGCAACGATGACATGAAGCTGAGATCCATGTGTTTGGCATCGGTAATATGGCCCGCTTAGGACCAATCATATTTATGACGTTAGCCATTTAGAGTAGAAACGAAGAAGAAAGGAACACTTTAAGCACTAAAGTTGGTTTTTCCAAATTCGGATGCGTTTCTTTATTCTACCGCCTTCATCAATTTGAACGCCAGATAGCTGGTTCGATTTTTGTTCTGTCACTTTATTCTTCCCACAATTTTTACTGCTGTACATCTTTTAAGTTTCTGTCTATGGAAATGATTCCGTCTGTTGTACTACCCCATACTACTCTACAGTGGTTAACTCAAGATATGTTTTTCTTGGAATTTTAGATTGGATTTTTTGGACGTTCTTATCAAAAATGTACTGCTCAACTCATGTTCCTATAACTATTGTTCAGTTAGAACTTTTGATTAAAACTTCGTCTTAGACCTATATTCTCCCATGACATTGGTCCTGTTAAGAATAGGTAAAAAAGAAAGAATAAGGGAAGATATCATATCTGCACTGGATCGAAGATGATGTTTGTTTCTACAAAATTTGTGCAAAAGGAGCTTAAAATCCTTACCCACGCTCATAGCCATATGTAGTGTTACCCGTTTTTTTTCCGCCGGTACGCGACTTCGATCGGGAGGGTGCCTGACCAGCTGCGGAGAAGGTCGTGGTTCTGGATGTATGTTAATTAAGGGCGCCATGCGATTAACCTCCCGTACGATCGACCACCCCTTGAATCGTGACAAGAGATGGCACCCACCGCCCACCAACGCGTATTACCACTGATCGAATGACAATTTACCGCCGAATTTATACATAAGACATATACACTCAGTGGTGTAGTCTATCTCTTACTGTCCGCGTATCTTACTATCCGCGTATCTTCCGTATTATACGAGTATCTATATTGTTTCTACCATCTACGAACGTAGAAAACAAGAGAAACGTATATATGTAACGCCTTACTTGGTAATAAGAAGACACCACGTTTTCGACCGCCAGTGCCTCCGTCTTATCGCTCCAAGACACTAGGGATGTTCCCCTCCTTGGAGTTACTCTACAGTCTGGAGTACTCTGCGGCGGTTCCAAATACTCTTCACCTTGGGTTGCTTCCGTCAATCAACGTACCAGAAGGAAGAATGGAAAAAGGAAAAGCCTCGAAACTCTAAAAAAATATGAACACATTACCAACACTTCTCCTTTTAAAAGTTAAACATTCCTACCTCTTTTCTTTTCACGAAATAGTAAAACAATACACTACGAAACTCACTGGATCACTTGGCAAACTCTTAATATCTTCAACTAACTCGAACTCGTCTATGCACCATGCAGTCACAAACCAGACTGAAGAAAATCTGAGTCTCTTGCATTGAGTACATTTTGGAGAGTAAGCCTATTTTCTTAACATCATGCCATCCGCAATGCCGAAAGTTCCGAAACCAAGTTGGTTCAAAGTCATGGTGTTAGAACTCGCGAAAATTAAGCTCGAAAAAGGAAAAGAACGTAGATGTGGATCCGGGATTCGAACCTGAACTCGTGGATCCAAACGAGTACTTAACTAACGCAGCTAACAAGACTACTAACGTAAGAGATGCTAACATGCATAAGGAAGCGCTACCTCAGTGACGAAAACCTTTACAATTCCAGTTCTAACAGTAGGTATTGTTTAAGATTAGTTTCGTGCTATGTTTAAATTGATAGTGTATTTTGAAAAGAGGTTTACTGTAAAATTTCCGGTAGACTTTCTTTTACAATATTTCATAAGATATCGTCTTTCGATGAAAGAATCCTGGCGATGGACACGTCAACTCGATAGAAACGCTCACTCTATAGAAAGGTTTTCTCGAAAGAATCATCTTTTCGAAGATTTGTCCTTTGCATGAAAGGACAAAGAATTGAATTTTGAAAGAAATGTCCTCTTGGTAGAAACATCTTTTCGAAGAAAATGCCTTTCCGACAGAAAAGTCTTCTCGATGGAAACTTTTTTACGAGGGAAACGTTCTTGTGATGGGCACGTATTCTCGACAAAAATGTCTTCTTGATTAAAACGTTCTCTGAACTGAAACATCCTCTTAATAGAAACGTTTTCATGAAAAAAAATCGCGATTCAAAAAAATCAATCAAAATTTTTTCTCAATCGAAGCGTCATTAAATTCTTCGCGATAGAAGAATTTAATGAAGTCCATTGTCATCGTTTAAGAAAAGTCATCTTGATACCATCTCAAAAGAAACATACTCTTAACAGAAACCTACAAATATACTCCAAGTCTGTTGCTGCATTATCAGCCCTTCTGAAAAAACATTAATTGCCTAGAACTTGTAAAACTAAGCCCACTTTCATAAAATTGTCCACCAAATGGAAGTATCTGCTCTGACAAAGACCTAATGCAAACCTGGACCAATGGCACCTCCTCCCACAATCAGTCTGACTGGTCTGTTTTCATCCCGAACATTTTGTTAGGCCTCGTAGACCTTGAATATTGCCATAAATGGTGAAAGGACACTCCAACCGAGTCTGCATGCCACACAAAGCACAACAAATATTGTTCATCCTTTCAACTGTCCAAATCCACCTTTCGAGTGCCGACTCGCATCGACGACAATCGTCATTATCCCTCACTTGTGTGTATCGCTCCCGCATCTGGTATTCTTTGTGGCTTAAGCGCTCCTTCTCCCCCAATATGCATCATCGCATCATCTCTTGTCACAATTCATGGGAATCGTTCAGTTCATCAATCTCCTTAAGTTCTTTGACGTGTACAACCGCACAAATACCCCCTGAGTCTGTTCATCAATCCAAATCTCAAGTCCTCACTTTGAAGCGATGCATTCCCCGGTCTTACGTTAATCCCAACGAGCGACGCCACCCGCCCACAACCCATGTGTACATCTTTCGAAACAGTGCATCCGCAAAATGCCAAGCATCCGACCATCCATAAAGTATCGATAAAAAGCAATCTGCAGCACTGAGTGGCTCGGGCTGGGGTGGGGGTGGTAAAAAATCGACACATGACTCGACTTTTGTGGGTCAATTATGTCACACCCTGGGTGAACCTTAGTGCTGAAGCTGAAATCGACCCATATGCACACTTCACCGTCGTCGTTGTCGTTGTCGCTTCTCCGCCTCAAGTCGGCCCTCCAGTGCGAAACTAGTGCAAAACTTTGCTCATACCCCTGGCACTCGAATGCGATTGTGACACTTCAAAATTAGGTTGCGACACAGCTCGGTGCGGTGGTCTGGCTGGCTGGCGGGCTGTGCGAGGGAGGTCGAGAGCAGTTGTTAACAATTGCGGGCAAAGGCAAATCCCATAAGAGGCTTATAGGCGACAAGAATAATCTATAACGATGATAGGGTGCTGCTAGGAGGCCTCCTCCACCGGCCCCTATGGCTGAGCATGAGGTGCACTGGCATTCACCTTGGCCAGAGCTTCAAGAGGTAGCGCACTCCTTGGATTCACTTGATACTGTTTATGTGATACGGTCGTAGGCGGAAAGGGGCTGTGTTTGTGTTTCTTTCTCTGAGGCACTTTTATTTCGCCTCGGTGCTATTGTCCGCCCGAAAGGCCTTCCCAGACGGCTGGCGTGAACATCTTAGCAGGACACTTGAGAAGTTGAGAGAGTTTGTGTGTGGCTGTGTCATCGGAGCGGATACACTTAAGAAAACTGTCACATGCATGCGGATTAGAAGTTTGTTGCGCTCTTGACGGGGGTGGGGAGAACTTGCAGAGACGAGTCTTAGCAATTCCAGTGTGTATCCATACCACTGTGAAAGCGATCTGCCTGGAGAGAGGAAGATGACATGCTTAAAGACTCTCTGTGGCGAATAGTATGATCAACGTGGACGTATCACAAAAACAGTTCCCCTTTAAAACAGCCCTTAAGGCTCTTAAAAACGGAGCTCCTTTCCGCATCATAGTTCCGCCGATAACACTTTCCCAATTCGGCCGCACTCAGCGTTATGTAGCTTGACGGGTTTGCGGCCCAACCACTCACTTACCCAACTAGTCCCACCAATCAAATGAACATCCCCAACAGCGAACCCTTCGTCATTAAAGAAGCCCTGCGAGCATCTTCCGCCAATCCTCGTTCCCGCCCGTACGCTGAGGTCATGATCTGAGTGAAGTTTTATTTGGTTACAGGCTGCGCGGGAGGACGCCCCAAAAATGCCGCTCACGTCGCATATGTAATCGCGCGGAAGACGCGACGTAATTCGATCATTTCAGACACATGTACCCATCATTCTGGTTCGGCCCGCATGCCGATCCTATTTTTATTGGCAACCTATTCCCTCCCATTCGTATTGAAATTTTACGGCGTGCCCATAGGACTGACATAAATCATCCGAGTCCATGGGAGAGGCTGGGTGGATTCCGTTGCCTCAGTGTTAAACTTTTGAATTGAAATGTTACACAAAGTTTACGATGATAGCCAAGAGCCAAGGGTGCGACCAAAACTGCTGCGACCACCCTCTGCCAGGGGTGACATGGCAGCGCAGTAAAACGTTCGCCCTCCGGCCGTCATCTTGCCTTAAGAGCCCGGATGGTTGTGTGAAGATTGGTGAAAAACTCTCGAACGTGCAGATGGAAAATCGTAAATCCATAAATAGTAAATTTTATTGACACACTTCCTGCGGTGACTACACGGCACAACTCGATGGGACACAGCACGACGCGACAACGACGACGCACGCACGGTCGAAATCTTGGATTTATTTATTTACTTTCGAACAAAGAATTATCGTTTATGAATTTTTCATAATTTCTTAAAGCATTTACGAGCGATCTCGTGATGTAGGTAATCAGGAGAAGGATTCGATGTTGTTCTTTATTTGGGGCGTTTGGATTTTTGATGGCTGCTGTGAGGTGTGTGCGCACACGGAGCGATGTGTGGGCGCACGAAGCGATTTGGTATGAAATATTTGTGTTGTTGGTTTGTAGATTTAACTGGGAGCAGCGATAATAGGCTAATGAATTTGTTTTGCTGTGATCCTTGTGCAGGAATGTGAAGAAGAGGGATGGGATCACACCAAGCGACCACTCGTGAGTGAAGTGGTTTCTTTGCAGAAGGCACCAAAGTTGTTACGAAGAAAGGAATAAATCATTAAAGCCAGTTGCCTTCCCACAAGTTATAGTTTAAAACCTTAAAGGGAGATCTGCCAAGGTTATTTGTATTATTAATCTTAACTAAAGTAAGTGCCAAGGATTGAAACGTTTTTCTCTTTAACACGCAAACGTAGAAACGGACAACGTCTGATTCTTTGGGCCTTTTCGGACTGTCATAGTTTCATATCAGGGAAAAGTATTAGATCGAGTTTCGAAACATGAAATGATTAAGCAACCCGTTTCTTCATGAAATTCCTGATGAAACTAATAGTAGTGGCATGCACAGAATGAATAATTTGCTGGCTCAACAGCCCACAAGAATAAGTCTTTTAAGCAACTACTCGTGTGGTACGTACTATTGTTCTCTCACAGCAAAGGTTGTTCAGCCTCATAACATCAAGATTTGAGAAGGCTTTTATCTATTCTTTGTTGTGTTATCAGAAATTTAAAAGTTGTTGTGCTAAGAAAAATTTGCGACGTGCTTAGTCTTCGCGGCACGAAATACAAATACCACGTTCTCTTCCAGAAATCAAAAGAAATACAGTTCATCCGTCCTAGCGTCCTATCGTCCTAGCGTCCTATCGTCCTAGCGTCCTATCTTCCTAGCGTTCTATCGTCCTAGCGTCCTATCTTCCTAGCGTTCTATCGTCCTAGCGTCCTATCGTCCTATCGTCCTATCTTCCTAGCGTCCTATCGTCCTACCGTCCTACCGTCCTACCGTCCTACCGTCCTACCGTCCTACCGTCCTACCGTCCTACCGTCCTACCGTCCTACCGTCCTACCGTCCAACCGTCCTACCGTCCTACCGTCCAACCGTCCAACCGTCCTACCGTTCTGCCGTCCAACCGTCCAACCGTCCTACCGTTCTGCCGTCCTACCGTTCTGCCGTCCTATCGTCCTACCGTCCTATCGTCCTACCGTCCTATCGTCCTACCTTCCTATCGTCCTACCTTCCTATCGTCCTACCTTCCTATCGTCCTACCGTCCTATCGTCCTACCGTTCTATCGTCCTACCGTCCTACCGTCCTATCGTCCTACCGTCCTACCTTCCTATCGTCCTATCGTCCTATCGTCCTACCGTCCTACCGTCCTATCGTCCTATCGTCCTATCGTCCTATCGTCCTATCGTCCTACCGTCCTACCGTCCTATCGTCCTATCGTCCTACCGTCCTACCGTCCTATCGTCCTATCGTCCTACCGTCCTACCGTCCTATCGTCCTATCGTCCTACCGTCCTACCGTCCTACCGTCCTATCGTCCTACCGTCCTACCGTCCTATCGTCCTACCGTCCTATCGTCCTATCGTCCTACCGTCCTACCGTCCTACCGTCCTACCGTCCTATCGTCCTACCGTCCTACCGTCCTACCGTCCTACCGTCCTACCGTCCTACCGTCCTATCGTCCTACCGTCCTATCGTCCTACCGTCCTATCGTCCTACCGTCCTATCGTCCTACCGTCCTATCGTCCTACCGTCCTATCGTCCTACCGTCCTACCGTCCTATCGTCCTACCGTCCTATCGTCCTACCGTCCTATCGTCCTACCGTCCTATCGTCCTACCGTCCTATCGTCCTACCGTCCTATCGTCCTACCGTCCTATCGTCCTACCGTCCTATCGTCCTACCGTCCTATCGTCCTACCGTCCTATCGTCCTATCGTCCTACCGTCCTATCGTCCTACCGTCCTATCGTCCTACCGTCCTATCGTCCTACCGTCCTATCGTCCTACCGTCCTATCGTCCTACCGTCCTATCGTCCTACCGTCCTATCGTCCTACCGTCCTATCGTCCTACCGTCCTATCGTCCTACCGTCCTATCGTCCTACCGTCCTATCGTCCTACCGTCCTATCGTCCTACCGTCCTATCGTCCTACCGTCCTATCGTCCTACCGTCCTACCGTCCTACCGTCCTACCGTCCTACCGTCCTACCGTCCTACCGTCCTACCGTCCTACCGTCCCACCGTCCTACCGTCCTACCGTCCCACCGTCCTACCGTCCTACCGTCCTACCGTC
This sequence comes from Eristalinus sepulchralis, assembly GCA_944738645.1. Taxonomy (NCBI): domain Eukaryota; kingdom Metazoa; phylum Arthropoda; class Insecta; order Diptera; family Syrphidae; genus Eristalinus; species Eristalinus sepulchralis. The sequence continues at coordinate 11,428,292 of OX122883.1, read as the reverse complement.
CTGCCGTCCTGCCGTCCTGCCGTCCTGCCGTCCTGCCGTCCTGCCGTCCTGCCGTCCTGCCGTCCTGCCGTCCTGCCGTCCTGCCGTCCTGCCGTCCTGCCGTCGGCCGTCCTGCTGTCCTACCGTCCTACCGTCCTATCGTCCTACCGTCCTACCGTCCTACCGTTCTACCGTCCTACCATCCTACCGTCCTACCGTCCTACCGTCCTACCGTCCTACCGTCCTACTGTCCTACCGTTCTACCGTCCTACCGTTCTACCGTCCTACCGTCCTACCGTCCTACCGTCCTACCGTCCTACCGTCCTACCGTCCTACCGTCCTACCGTCCTACCGTCCTACCGTCCAACCGTCCTACCGTCCTACCGTCCAACCGTCCAACCGTCCTACCGTTCTGCCGTCCAACCGTCCAACCGTCCTACCGTTCTGCCGTCCTATCGTCCTACCGTCCTATCGTCCTACCGTCCTATCGTCCTACCTTCCTATCGTCCTACCTTCCTATCGTCCTACCTTCCTATCGTCCTACCGTCCTATCGTCCTACCGTTCTATCGTCCTACCGTCCTACCTTCCTATCGTCCTACCTTCCTATCGTCCTACCGTCCTATCGTCCTAGCGTCCTATCGTCCTAGCGTCCTATCTTCCTAGCGTTCTATCGTCCTAGCGTCCTATCGTCCTATCGTCCTATCTTCCTAGCGTCCTATCGTCCTACCGTCCTACCGTCCTACCGTCCTACCGTCCTACCGTCCTACCGTCCAACCGTCCTACCGTCCTACCGTCCAACCGTCCAACCGTCCTACCGTTCTGCCGTCCAACCGTCCAACCGTCCTATCGTTCTGTCGTCCTATCGTCCTACCGTCCTATCGTCCTACCGTCCTATCGTCCTACCTTCCTATCGTCCTACCTTCCTATCGTCCTACCTTCCTATCGTCCTACCGTCCTATCGTCCTACCGTTCTATCGTCCTACCGTCCTACCTTACTATCGTCCTACCGTTCTATCGTCCTACCGTCCTACCTTCCTATCGTCCTACCTTCCTATCGTCCTATCGTCCTATCGTCCTACCGTCCTACCGTCCTATCGTCCTATCGTCCTATCGTCCTATCGTCCTACCGTCCTACCGTCCTATCGTCCTATCGTCCTACCGTCCTACCGTCCTATTGTCCTACCGTCCTACCGTCCTACCGTCCTATCGTCCTACCGTCCTACCGTCCTACCGTCCTATCGTCCTACCGTCCTACCGTCCTACCGTCCTATCGTCCTACCGTCCTATCGTCCTACCGTCCTACCGTCCTACCGTCCTATCGTCCTACCGTCCTATCGTCCTATCGTCCTACCGTCCTACCGTCCTACCGTCCTACCGTCCTATCGTCCTACCGTCCTATCGTCCTACCGTCCTACCGTCCTATCGTCCTACCGTCCTACCGTCCTACCGTCCTACCGTCCTACCGTCCTACCGTCCTACCGTCCTACCGTCCTACCGTCCTACCGTCCTACCGTCCTACCGTCCTACCGTCCTACCGTCCTACCGTCCTACCGTCCTACCGTCCTACCGTCCTACCGTCCTATCGTCCTATCGTCCTACCGTCCTATCGTCCTACCGTCCTACCGTCCTACCGTCCTACCGTCCCACCGTCCTACCGTCCTACCGTCCTACCGTCCTACCGTCCTGCCGTCCTGCCGTCCTGCCGTCCTGCCGTCCTGCCGTCCTGCCGTCCTGCCGTCCTGCCGTCCTGCCGTCCTGCCGTCCTGCCGTCCTGCCGTCCTGCCGTCCTGCCGTCCTGCCGTCGTACCGTCCTGCTGTCCTACCGTCCTACCGTCCTACCGTTCTACCGTCCTACCATCCTACCGTCCTACCGTCCTACTGTCCTACCGTCCTACTGTCCTACCGTTCTACCGTCCTACCGTTCTACCGTCCTACCGTCCTACCGTCCTACCGTCCTACCGTCCTACCGTCCTACCGTCCTACCGTTCTGCCGTCCTACCGTCCTACCGTCCTACCGTTCTATCGTCCCAGCGTCCTAGCGTCCTACCGTCCTGCCGAACACCCAATATAACATAGGCTCTGAAGGAGAATGTAAAATGGGTGATTCATTGTGAGATTTGATTTTAAATTTAAAACAAAACACATTACATTGAAAGCGAACTTAAAATTTAAAATATTTGTTCAAAGAACAATTCATGGCATTATAAAAAACATATCATTTCAATGTCAACTCAATGTCACCTCTCAGTTACAGCTGTTGATGTCTCCAGATGTGGTCTAACCGGTCGAATATCACCCTTCAGGTAATCTGGGACACAAATTTGTCAATGGTTCTGGTGAGAATGGTTTCCATTGGGCAATTAAGCTTGGATGTCGAATCGCACGAAAAACAGATCACTCAAAACGGTGATTTTCGCCGTAAAAGCTAAACGATTTTAAGACATTTCTATGGTATGAGTCTTTTTGCTATGGCTTGCCAAGCAATACTGATCAAAAATTGCCAACCAGTTGGATGGGCGTCACACGTGATCTATCAGAAGAAGCTTGCTGAAGATCAAACCTCACGCGGAATGACCCTATATTTCCTTAAAAAAACATCCCCTCGATAACATCACCTTTTTAACTTCCAAAATTTCGTACGACACTAGAAGGGACATGTCTCCAACTTCATAAACCCTTCTCTAAAGAGAACGCCCGAAAAAAAACTGTAGATGTATGCAAAACTCTATCAAAAGTCCTTGGGCATTTTTTTTTCTATTCCCATCACAAGCTGACAACCCGACATTAGTGAGTACCACTCAGAGTTTTATCGCCACCGTCGCATGTACCCGAATATCTTCGCCCATCAAAGTCTACACTTTCCATTTGAAAGCAAAGCAAATTAGTTTAAGCAACCCATCAGCTATCTGGCGTTCCAATTTATCACCAGCTTATTGCCAAGATGTGACATATCTTTATAGAGTTTCCTGTAAAACATTAAAAGCACATTATCAGTTCCACTTTCGCTAACAACTTGACATAAACATCCGTCCAGAAGCTACCCACCAGTGGCCCCATTTCCGCTGTCAAAACCACTTGAAGTATGCTCCTGAAATCCGATAAAAGTGTCACTCATCCAGCTTGAGAGAACCTCCTCTCCCCCGGCACAAGACGTCCGAATATCTTTTTCAACTCAATTAACTTATTGCAGAGCATCCGAGGATGGCCAAGAGCAAACAGCGCTCCACAGCTCCCCAGATTGACCCGTCAGGAGGGTTCCCGAAAGTAAAAGGATTCACATATCAAATATCCACTAAATCATTCGATACATATCTCCGCAACCCAATTATACGGCTCCTCCACTAAATCTCGCATCAGCCAATTGAGCCCGCCGCCGCCGCCGCTGCTGGCTGTGCTGCCGATGTAAAATCAAAAATGCGAGAGCGAGAGAAAATAAAGAATCTGAAAATCCATTCGTTTAACTGTACATAAAACATCAATAAAGATACATCTTACTGGGAGCGTCTTTCCGGAATATTTTATGCCATCTTTCCCTCACGTCGTCGCTCGTAGCTCATGGCAAGAGTTGGCGAGGCGTCAGCGTAGGCAGGGGGAGGCGGGAGACCGTAGGAGGAACGCAATCTTGATCGTTGTCACTTTACCAGATGCTGATGCGATGTAAATGGATAGATACAAAGAGAGAGAGAGAGAAGGAGAGCAGCCCTCCTCGCCCCTACCCAACACAGCACTACATTTCATGAATTTGTAAGAAGACCGATTGATGTCGTTTCAATATGCTACGGCACCGGTTACGGCGGGCGTGTGCGGGCGGACCCCTCTGAAAGGACTTCAACGACAGCAACAGCATTACAGATTAAATTCAAGCAAATTTATCAGTCTTTCCAAGTGGCATTTAGAATGCGACTATCTACAAGTTTTATGGATGCCAATAGAGCGCGAGTTGTGCAGTTTATTTTTGGGTTTTATTTTAGATTGAAAAACGCGTTTAAATGAAGCGCTGTGAGACGTGACGGAGACAGGTTACGGGGTAACCTTGAAAGGATTTCGTTGATTTCTTGAGACGTGAGGTCAAGTTTGAACGAAGATGTTTTCGGTGTTGAGATGATGGCTTGTTGTAGCAGAAGTGGATATGAGAATGGTGAAGCGTGGGCAGTTCATATTTGATCAGAAAGAAATGCTTCTTCATGTTAATAAAATTAACTTACTAATCTGTTGTTGGACTGATGTCAAGGACAGTATCAGCCGCTAGGGAATTTGGTGAGTAAAAAACTAACAATCAGCCGCTGAAATACTGAGCATCCGTTAAGAGTATCTATCACCAATACATCATCTTCGACAAGAACTTATTTGAAACGGAATTTGTACCTACACAAAAGAAACGCAAATTCGGTAGATCCAGAGACACTGCACCCTACCAGCTGATAAAAACCATTTAAGCTGCTCTTAAAGTGAAAGAAATAGACAAACATATAAGGAGTATTTGATTACATGTCAAACGCTGCATTCATCCGAGCTCTTAATAAAAAGGAAGTAAACTGCTCAGCGGCACATGCACCAGCTCATCTGAAGATATGGTCGGAGGAAAGCATGCACGACGAAAGGACACCCCTTCGACTGCGCCAACTATCGACGGATTAGTCTCCTAAACATCGCATAAAAGATCCTCTGTACCGTATTGTGTGAACGCCTGAAACCATTTGTCAACAACCTGATAGGTCCTTATCAGTATGGTTTCAGGCCAGGAAAGTCCACTATCGACGAAATCTTCCTGGAAATGGAACAAGAAATGCAAATCAACATGCACCACCTATTCGTCGAATTCAAGACCGCAAATGACAGTGTGCATAGAGACGAGCTATACAGTGCCATGTCTAGTTTTGAAATTCCTACCAAACTCGTCCGATTGTGAAGGATGACGATGGAGACCTCTCGCGGCTCCGTCAAGGTCGGCAATGAACTCACCGAGACCTTCAATGTCAAAAAAGGTTTTAGACAAGGCGACGCACTGTTATGTGACTTTTTTAACATCATCCTTGAGAAGATCGTGCGTAACTCACAGGTCAACAGCAGAGGCACGATCTTCCAAAAGTCAGTTCAATTGCTAGCTAACGCCGACGACATTGACGTGATTGGTCGAACACAGCGAGCCGTCAATGATGCGTTTGCTAGCTTTGAAGCGGAAGCGGCTAAAATGGGTCTGGTGGTAAATGACGGCAAACGAAGTACTCGTACATGCTGTCATCAAAGAAGGACGCGTAACATCGACGTCCCAGACAGAGTGTCACACATGGCAGCAGAAACTTGGAGGTAATCAAGGACTTCGTCTACTTCGGCTCCGCGGTAAATAGGGACAACAACACCAATGCCGAAATCAAACGCAGAATCACTCTTGCTTATCAATGTTTCTTTGGGCTCAAGAGGCAATTAAGTAATAAAGCCTTCTCTTAAAGGACTTTCTTTATAAAACACCCTGATCATCCCAGTCTTATTTTATGGCGCGGAAACATCGACATTACTAAAAGCGGATGAGGAAGCCCTTAATCTTTTGATAGAAAAATTCTGCGTTCGATTTTTGGCCCTGTTTGCGTTGATGGCATCTGGAGGAGAAGAGTTAACGACGATCTCTATGGGCTATACAGCGACATGCGCCTAGTCAAGCGTCTTCGGATACAACGCTTGAGATAGCTAGGCCATGTAGAGCGAATGGACACCACTGCTCCGGCCCGAAAAGTCTTCGAATCTGAACCATTGGGACAACGCAAAAGAGCGCACACAAGTGGAGAAGGACCTCAACCAACTTGGAGTGTGCAACTGGCGGCAGCTGGTGAAAGATCGTACTGGCTGAAGAGGCCTGTTGGTTTAGGCCCAGGTCCCAGGAAGAAATAGAAACTGCCCAGTGTCATAATGGATATATGAATCCTTGAGCAGTGGTTTAGCGGCAGGTCTCAGATTACACGCCATATTCAGAGAAAACACAACCAGAGGATGTCCACATGGAAAGGTTCAATTCCCACTGCAAAAACTTAACACAATAAGTCTGTCGGGTCTAACGTTGAAGCCTGTAAGATAAGTTACATGTCTAGGGAAAATTTCGGACAGAAAACTTAACCCGAAGAAACACACGGAGGTTATAACGAGAAAGGCGACTCGAGCCTTAATGATCCTGTTGATAAGGTTTAAGCATATTCATGTGGATGTACCTAGCTCCTCTACGACACACAATAACCTATGAGGCAATATTGTCAACAAGGAGAACCTATCCAGAAACGTAAGGAAAACACTCAGCAATGTGCAAAAGTTGGCATGAATCTGCATTACAGGAGTTATGAAAACCTGCCCAAAGGCCGTCATAAAGGTACTCCTGGAGGTGACTCGCCAGCACCTGATGGTGGTTGACTGTTCCAGAGAGAATATAGGTAACATTTAGTCAAGTGTATATCATCGAAACAATTCGAAGGACTTGTCAAAACCGCCTATAATTGCCCACCCCATAAAGAGGTTCCGAAATTTGACTTCTAGAAAATCTTTGTCTGTAACTCAGCATAAGAGTTGAGTGGACTCATTTACTCACATGTGCGATTAACTGGTACAGAGACGGCTTAAAAATTGATTTGGGAACTGGGGCGTTAGTCCTTGGATAAAGTATGAAATAACACAAGCACTAGCATCTTCCAAGCAGAAATGTGCGCTACAGGATAGGCAGCCGTCGTTGAATTCGAGTCATTGGAACAACGCATCTGGGGTCTTCCTTGCTTGAGATTGCGCACACAAGAGGATATGAACCTGATGTGCAAAATTGGTTGCAGTTGGCAGGAGACCTTTTTCTTCTTCTTAGTTCTTGTAACTCCTTGCTGAGCCGGACCTCTACTACTCCTGCGCTCCATCGTCTGCGGTTTCTCACAAATGAGGTTCAGCTCTCTCCAACTCTTTCCCAGCTATTAGGACTCCTCCTCTACTCTTCTGCATCATGCACGTTAGCAAGCTCTACTGCATTACAAGGGACGTGCTCGCAGGTTGGCTAAAGCCCATTTCCACAGACAACTTATGCAGCTTTACCTTACCTTGACTTAGAAAGTCCATACTAGGGCACTTCAAGCCCCCAGAAAGCATCCGCTTTTGACAAATAAGTGCCTAAACGTGAAAAAAGTGTTTCTTGCTATACGTGCAGCTTTTCTTCACAAATCAAAAATACATCAGTTAACGACTGTGTACAGCGTGGAACGTCTCGTTCAAATCGTGCCAATTTTTTCAATTCCCAGTTATTTAAATTAACGTCCACCCTCCTAACTAACAAGTTCGCTTTTTTTCCGCAAAAATTCCCACAATAAGCTGCCAAAATAATTTCAAATATTGGCTTGAAACAGGCATGTTGCGGGGATAAACATTTTCAAAATTATTTCCGCTCAACTCCCTCCCACCAGCCACACCTTCTGCAGCTGAACAAACACAAAATCATGCAACCGCAATCCCGATAGCGGTTCTAATAAATTATTTAACATTTTGTTGCAGTTGAAGTGCGATGAAGGAGAACCACCGTTTTTCCCAGGTGCGGTCCAGTGAATCGTTGTTCAATTCCACGCAAAGGTGCAGCGCAGCCAAGTTGCTCCTCTGGTTGACCGAAGTGCATTGCAATTGTGCGCGCTGCGGTTGCACGTTACATTCCCTTGGCTAAGAAGAAATTATCGTGATGTTTTTATGACGCATAGGAAATTAAGTGAAAAAGAGCGAAATTCTCGCGTCCTTCGTCGACGTGCAGGCGGTTTGCGAGTCATGACCGATGGGAGCACTGTGCGGGGTGTTTATGCAATTTGCGCAACGGACCATAACAAAGGTTGGGGCTGATTCACATCGCTTTTCAGCACGTCAAGGGGGAGCGTGTTTACATAAACTGTGGAAGAAACTTTCTGTGTTTTTTGCAGTCCTTTTGAAGACTGCAATGAGAAGTGAGCCTTCTCTTTAAACTTTCTTCGTTGTTGTGATCAAGGTTGAAGGGATCATATGCATTACTTTGAAAAATTTACAATGACATTTATTGGACGTCCGTGTGCAGATAACTGTGAGAACACTGGTCGCACATTGCTGTCAATATTTACAAAAAAAATTGAATCGGCGGGCATAGGAGAAATGTTTCTTTTGTCGGCGGTCCAAGGTGCTGGCAGTTGCAGGAGTGGCAGTGTACAGCAGTTTGTGGTAGAACCTGGGGCCTATCATCACAAAGATCTGTGTGGATCTGTGTGGGCAATAATGAGACCTCTTCTTTCCCATCATCATCAGTCGTTTGGTGGAATGAGCTTTCGTGCAAGTACGTGACTGCCGCTTCCACCAAATTTCAATAGGATGGACTGTTTTGGCTGCACAGGGGCTTACCCTAGAAAGCCTGACTCTGGTCTCGATGTATTGTTAGAGCCCCCGCCCCTTGATATGCACATCATGGGATGCATCAGGCCATCTTAAGACTACACAGAAGTTGTCTTTGAAGACTTCGCGCACCGCATCTCCTATGACACTATTCACACGGAACTGCCGTCTGATGAGAGAACATCAACAATCCACTTGCGGCGTTTACACAGATTCGACTTTCTCTGCGTCAACTGGCTCTAGCTAGAAACTAAGCCAGGAATGGAATGTACGGACAGCTCCAACACGATTCCTGGACAGTACACCTCGCATTTTTTCATTTTGAGCTGGGGCCTTCAAAGAAAACGACGACATTAGAGTTCACACCTTTTTAGGCAACTTCCTGTCGGTCATAGAAGCGGAAGCCTACTGGCCGCAAACTATATTGTAAGGAAAAGGTGAAAGGGACAAAGTACTGTGTCTGAAGCGACAGCCAAGCTGTGCTTATTCAACCCCACCAGCACTTCCGGAATATACAGGAATACAAGACATCCCTTAATTTGGTCGGCTGACCTTATCTGGTTCTCAGATCATGGAAAACGAGATTGGTGATGAATTTGTTAGGCAATGTTTAAAAGAGGAACTCATAGGGCATGAATCCACCTTGAGACAGCCCGCGTGCTTGGTTAAGGCTTCCATCGATTGGGTTGGTTCCTCGACAGCTTAACCAGAGATGGTATGACTCTGCAGCATGCAGGCCCACCAAATGCATTCTCACGAACAACAGAAAGAAATCCACGGCTTTTTAGTTATCTCTAGACAGTAAAGACTACAGAACACTTCAACTTCGCTAAGCACTCATGTGGGCTTGACTTAAGTGATGACACGGATGCGGAGCCTATAGAGAGGGTGAAGACACTGCAAAGCACGCCCTCTGTCAATCTTTCGCCATTCAAGTGACGGATCAAGTGACGACTGTTTGGAGCTGATGTGGATGGAGCTGAGAGCCTAGGCACTTTATCATAAAACAGCTTCCTTTTCCTCCGGAAGACCAAGACTATGGATGAGTTTTCAAGTCTGAGCGCACCAGTGCAGTGTTTCCCTACCTCCACAGCAAAAATTTGTGTGTTCAAAAAGTTCCGCTACCAAATTACAGATGGCTTTAAAAGATATCGGGTGGTTCATCATGGGGTTTGAATTCTAATACAATTTCTTGAAGACAGATCAAGAGGGGCTACAATCAAACAGCTTTGTGATTTTATTCAGTATTGTTTGGCAAGTTGTCACGTTTGGTTAAGCGTCTTCGTATACAGCGCTTAAGATAGCTTGGTCATGTAGAGCGTAAGAACATCACTGCCTCGACCCGAAAATTCTTCGAATCTGAGCCATTGGGACAACGCAACAGAGGACGGCTTACACTAAAGTAGCGCCCACAAGTGGAGAAGTACCTCAACCAAATCATAGTGCGCAACTGAAGGCAGCTACGGAAAGATCGTGCTGGCCAGAGAGGCATGTTGGTTGAGGCCCAGGTCCACGCCGGATTGTAATGTCAGTGAAAGGAGAAGGAGAAGAAGAAGAAGAAGAGATTGTATTTATAAATTTGTGTAATTTAAGTCAATCTTTGGGCTTCGTGAAGCGCTTCTACATCGTGGGCAGCGCTACATAGCAGTTTGGACTAGAATTATAGATTAGAATTCTAGACTAGAAAATAGGCAACATTCGTCAGCCGCCTGGTGGCCCTTGTCTGTGTGTGTGAGGTGACGCCTGTTTATTTCTCCCGATCGACAGTGTAGGTCAACTTAGCCTGCGAGGTCCTTGTGTTCTAGTGTTACTAACAGATCCAGTTCCACATCATTACATGTCAGTGACTATAAAGCATACAATCTTGTCAACACTTTGCAGATAAAACTGGCATCAGTCCAAAATCCACCTTCTCTGTAATCTATTCGATAACCCACACATTATCAGCCCTACACTGCCCCAAGTTTTGTTTTAAGATTCACCATGGTCAAACGTAGGCAGTAACTTTGCTCTTCATTTATTCTTCACTCAAACTCTTCCGTCGATGAAAACTACACAGCAAACAGAAGAACTAAGTCTGCTGCAAAAACCGAGTCCTTACTCACATTTGAATGCAGATCCTCTCTTTTGCAACGGGGACATTCCTTTCAGAGCTCCTTAACTTACAGATGTGTTCACAATTCTCTTCTCAAGCGGTCGCTTTAAAGTTGTTCACCAAACTCCGTGCGCACAATTCAAGTACCAGGAACTCGTTTCTTCTGAAATTAAAAGCCAAGCAAGCTGACTGCCGTCAAGTGGCTAAATGCACTTTAATCATTTAAACGTTGGGAGAGAGAAAGTCAGTCAAGCCGCGTGAACACTTGCTCCGGGAGACGTGGTGCGCTCCTACCTTCGCCGTAAGCGAGTTGCAGCAGATTGTCCCCACCGCACGCATACCTCGCACGCATCAGCTAATGCCTAACTGGGTTCCTAACACGTTCGATGCATCATAAGTTTAATATAAAATGCAGCATGCATACCAACGATGACGACGACGATGACGACGACGCTGTGTATCCTGCCGTAGGTAAACAGGCAATCCATCTTTTCTGACTTAGGTTCGCACTGGTGCGAGGACGAAGAGGCGTGACTGGGGGAGCGGTGTCAGCCAACCAACAAGAAATACAGAAATCCCTCACATCATCCGTAGATTGTGGCAGAGCGGCGCGGTGAGGAGTGCTGCTGGAGCGCACGGGGCTGACATACCAAACATTGCCTGCAACCACTAAGGTTGTACTGATACATGTGCTTGCCAACATGCCGTTCCCCGTTCGCATGTGTGCGTGTGTGTTGTCAGTCAGGATGCATCTACTCGAAGGACGTGTTGTGCAGCAGCGAGCTTAAGAAACCCTTTTCCCAACTGTGTCCACGTATGTTTTCTTGAGTGATTTAATAAATTGCCCCTATACGGTCGGAATATAAAATATATCCCAACACCAGACTCCCTGGCACTGCCATTACCGGGACTCTGGTTGGCTCAGCAATTCCTGGGAATCCTCTTGTGATGCACCTTCAAGGGTGGAACTACCGTACTGCGACTGCGAAGCACACCCCCGTACGCCGCCCGGGTCCTCGCACTGAAGTTGAACTCCGCTCAATTCTGGGGCAGAATGCAACGTAGTTGCAGCGCCACCGGCAGCCGAGTAACTTTCCTCACAAAGTACTTGACATTCTAAGGATGTAAATCGTATGGTAATTTACTTACTAACTGAAGATGGTACTTTAGAGGGTAGCTTAGCTCTGTAGTGCTTGTCACACACTTGGGATGCGGTGCAGTGCGGAGCGGGATAGGGGAGCACAGGTTTCCTGGTTTCTTGTCTTTGGGTCTTGTCAGTTGGCTGTGATACGCTCGCTTATTTTTTTTTTATTCTGACCCGCCTGGATGTCCCGTTCCGTCCCGTCTTTTGTGTTTGTTGGAGCGAAGGGAAAGGTATTGGTTTGGAATTAGTTTGAGCGTATTGAAGTTGATGATGATCCCCGCGGGGAAGCACGAATTCGTCTTCGTTAAATCGACCGAAAAGCACTGCGCAGATGTCGATGCATAGCAGAGGGGGAAGGGAATTTTTTGGGAAAAATTTTCAGTTTGCCTTAAATTGGAAGGAAGGGTTGTAGAAGAAGAGAGAAGGGAAGCTATATGTGCGTGATGTCAGTTCTAGAACATAAATGGAGCAAATTTCTTTTCAAATCTTTTTAAATATTCTGCTTAAGCTTAAGGTATTGAGTCATGCGTCTTCATTTAAAATCTAGATTCATTGCGAGGTTTGATTTGTAACGCAAAATGAAAAACCTTTATTTAAAAGTGACCTTAAATTTGTATTATCAGCTAAAAGAACAATGTACGGCATATACTGTTTGAGCAAGATATCACGTGAATATTGGCTTTGACTACGTCTGATATGGTTCATTCGGAAAGTCTGATATTGGGTTACTCCCTCGAATATAGCTTCTCGTATCTCACATATGATACGACTTATGTTGAGTTCCTAAGCGTTCTTAATCGTAGCTGGCTGCTCCCTGAAGACCTGAAACCTTTAAATACATATCCCCAAGGAAAGTAGTCCAAAGCTGTTATGTCGTTCGATCTAGCCGGCACATTTACTGTAGAAAAACGGCGAACACTCAAATGATATCTCAACAAGTATAAATGTTTCAGACGCTGTAGGGCTCATTGCTCCATTTTTCTAAATCAGAGTTCATCAAGACCATATGCTTGAGTCTCAGGACGCACATGACCAATGGCCATGCTATTGAGACCAACTATGAATTGATAAGTTACGGCCTTTGCGTCAGCTAGATTTGGTGTAGTCGCCTCAATATGTGCTGCATGTGGTCTATCTGGTTGAGTGCCATCCATTTATGGTACCTGGGATTCTAGCTTGCGAATAGTATTGACGATTGCGGTTTCAAAAAGATTATTATGCGCATCGTAAATTCCGTGGTAGCCGTGGTGTAGTGGGTAAGTACATCGACCCACACTCGAATCGCGGACCAAGGCTGACCAATTTGGGAACGCTGATATTGTCTGACTCTTTTCACGATGACTTGCCAAAATATGCTTAATCAACAGGATATAGCAGTTTGATAGGAGTCACGCGTAATGTCTTTGAAAAAACACTGATAAAATTAAACTTCACGATGAATCACCAGTCCGATGGCATCTGGGACCATCTGGGAAGGACCAGCAATCACTAGGGTCGGGCATAGTATCGTTAACTTCATCCAGAGATCCAGTTTTGTAAAGTTAAGCATTTTCCTGAGAGCTTGTACTTTTTATGCATTTTCAGTAAACTTTGGAGCAGTCGGGTCGTAGGAGCTTTGGAAATAGCAAATTCTCCAGTTCGAGGAGTCGATTGGTACCCAAGACGCCTCACAAGTCGCAACACTTTCCACCTTTAAAACGTTAGCATAGCCGCTGACAGCATCGCATATTGACGTGGATGTGCTGGAACTTGTATCGATTGAGCAAGGGTTATGTAGGACTTGCCAAGTTTGAATGCAAATCAGTCAAGTGGAGAAGCACCTCAACCAACTTGGAATGCGTAACTGGAGGCAGCCAGGGAAAGATCGTGCTGACTTGGGAGGCATTTTGGTTGAGGCCCAGTCTACCCTGGACTGTAGCGCCACAAGAAAAAGAAGAAAAAGAAATTAGTCAGACGTCAATTGGATAGCTGATGGTGAGGCAAAAAGCATTTGAACACAAGCTGAAATATTGTACCTATTCTACCTGGAAAAAAGACCTTCATCCCAAGAACTCCCCGAATCCGGAGTGAGACAATGGAATAGGCGACGCCGACAAGTCCGCTGGGACACACAAGTTGAAAAAGACTTTAATTAGCTTGTCGTTCAAAATTGTAGGACGTTGGGTAAAGATCATGCGAGGTGAGGAGGTTTGTTAATTTAGGCCCATGTATACCCTAGACACCCTAATCTGAACACGAGGAAGTAGAGGAAAAGATAATGAATCAGAAGACGCCCAAGTAAATCGTCGCTGTCAGTAGAAAAAGAGTCTCCCTCAACCACTGGAATGTTGGCCCAATCACCTTTTTTTTAGAAAAAACCTCTGCTACAGTTCATTTTCACTCTGTAATAGTTCATTCCCGAAATGCCTCTACACAGTGGTATCTCAAACAATTTCCTAGAAACTCCGGATTAATCTTGACATTAAACATTTCGGTAGAATCACCTAATGATGATGTGGATTCAAGCACCTCGCCGACTGGCTGCATCCGCAATCGCACCAATTCCACCTGTAATCCCAATCAGCTCCACGTCGATGGGCACGCGCCTGCATCAAGCAGCGATTTCGCCACAATACACGCTCTGCTCGCACTCCACGCACAGATCACAATCGTTTCCTTGATTGCATTCACATGAGCACTCGGCCTGCCGTCCTGCTAATCGTAATCACCTTTGAACAGGCTGCGAGTTCAGTGCGCAAAATAGCTTCCAATTGCAAAGGGAATTAATCTGCAGCTGATTGCCTTGGAATCGGTGGCCCGAATGCAGTAAATCCCCGCAATGAGCGACCGGGTTCGGTGCGTCGGTGTTGTTTACCTTCTGCGTGTGCCGACCATTACCACCGTTTGTCGGTGCATAGTTGAGGTAAACAATTTTTGCCCGGACGTAGCCTTGGAAATCTGTTTAAGTCCTAAGCCCCAAATTCACCAGCAACGGATGAATTTAATCTGTAACCGGTGGTTGTGGGGCGTCCGCCCCGCTCACCGGCTCAGGCTCAGTGATTACTTGTACCTAATTGAAATAAGCCCATTTGAAGTGGATGCCGGCCCGGGGCAGAGCATTTGCAGACTGAATTGCGTTCATAACTCCTTCATATTTATGTTTACACATGCAGGCAGATGTCCGACGATTCGCTTTGTGGACACGAATTATGCAGGACTCCCCGAAAGTACCGGGGTTCATAAATTCTGAAGATGATGCCACAACTCAGATGCGATGTGCTCTCGTAACTCGGCAATGGCTTGACTCCGACCAAATTGTGATAATCCAATTTTGGGCAATGTAGTGGGAGTGGAGCTGGTTGCTTGGTTTATTGGCACAAAGATTTTACTACACTGCCATGACGGCAAAGGACAAACAAGTGGAAGCGAGGAGAAATATTCGTTACTAAGGTAGAATTTGCGAAATCCTTGATTAGAGTGGAGAGCGATTTTCGAAATTCTCTTTGTCAACACATTCGATCCAGGTGCACAGTTGAGAAGTGCAAAGCTTAACTGCTTCTGCAAAGTTTCCGAGCAATTGGTTTCGACCACAGAGCAAGGAGTTTAAAGGATGCATGTTTATTCGATTACCTGAGTTCGTAACAATATTTGAGAGGGGAAGTCTTACTAATGTGCTGGCAACAACGCTGGAAAATATCGCATCCTTTTCCTGCCTCATCTATTCACTGTGCTTAATAGAGTTTGATTTGTCTATTCGGTTCAGAGTCATGTTTACAATCGAGTGAGCTGGGATTTCTAGAATTCACCTCAAAATTGTTTTAATTTGTCGAAACGTTTGCCGTTGTTGCGTTTGCTTTTGAATATGCGGAACGTTCACGATAGATGGGCTTAAGCAGGATATCGAAAAACTCTGAAGCTGGCAGGTGACAGGCATCTTTTCAAGCACAGTGCTCCATTTTACGCAGTTTCTATTAAAAATCTGAGTATTCTGAATTTTTTCTGACTGACCGTCAGAAGTAGCTGTTGCCTCTGCACCGTCGCGTTTCTCAGCCTGCCATGGCAAGTAACACCCGCAACGGCAAGGAGAAATCTCATCTCAGCAGCTTATATTCGCGATCTTAGTCTTTTGGCGATTACCGAAATTGCATGACCATATGTGAGAGTTGGAATAACCACCGAGTTAAGAAGCGATAGCTTGGCTTATTACTGATCTACCAAATTGCATCAAAATGGATCCAGCCTGGCCAATCCTACCATAACGCTCAGAGTTTTTCCTCCCATCGCTTGTGAAAAAGACTCCGAGATACTAGAACTTCTCCATCTTTTTGAATGGGACCACTTACATGTGTGCCTGGGACAGGCGTGTAGGAAGTTACCATTTCTAACTTCTTGAATTTTTCCTGGAAAATAATGATCTCTTGCAGTGCCAAATTACTTAGGACATGAGGGTGGTTCTGCTGAACATTTCCTGGCCAGGGAGCTGGTGCTCTATCACCGCACCGCCAGATGTATGTATATCTGTATTCAAAATTCTACTCTGTTTCTACTTCTCAGATTTTAATGTCCTTTGAAACGATACCATTCTGCTTTTAGTCAATGCGGATATGGAAGTCAAGCGCCATGAGGCAGCTCCGATTTTGAATGAAGTTTTTGTAGAAGAGAAGGGGAGGAGTTCGGTAAAAGAAAAATGGAAAAAACAACTTGTGTGATCGAAGTGCTCCGTTTATTGGGTAATGCAAGAGAGAGCGAGTTCACATTGCTACTCGTATTTATAATGAGGCTGGGCTTCCGGTCAATAACCCTATCAGAAGATTCGAACACAGATTTTGAGAAAATGGGTACCGTTGACTAAAACTTCGAAAATAATTTTTAACAGGGTGATTCTATGTGTTTCGATTTTTTTTTTCTTTACTACATTTTCTATGCCACATAGTGTCTGTCATGTGATTTGAAAGTTGACGAAAACAACTACTAACTCAACTCGAAAAAACGAAAACAAAAAACGCATGAGTGGGAAATAATATCACTTTAAGAGAAATGAAGTTATGTCACTTAAAAAATGCATGTTACCTTTTTTCCCTTAAAGCATTTTATTTATTACGAAAATAAATCATAAAAAGTTCCCATGTGGAGTAAGAAAGATAAGTTGGCTATGGAGAGGCATACTATCCTCAGATGGGACTTAGATTAGATGCGAAGTTGACTGTATTTAATGGTTACAACCTAATTGAGTTGCAATATATGGTTTCAGAAAGAAATATCCTTTCAATCTTGAACATAACCCAAGTCCTACCTTTGACCATGAAAGGTGGTTGCTGAGAGGCAACATCTCGCTCTCACCTCATCCAGTTTCATCGTTTTTACTCCTACACTCCTCAGGGCCCTGTTTTGTTTTCCACGTCCTTCCTCATTTTTATAAATGATCTGATGTCTGTCACTTCTTATCCAATCCACTCCCTCGCTGAAGACAGCACCCTCAGCTTTTCGTTCCTTGTCTCCAGTCCTTCCTTCTCGGCTTGATAGTGTCTATGCTGAGCTCATTAATTTCCGATCTTGCGTTGGGGCAAAAAGAATAGAAATTAATTGAGTGTTTCCATAGCCCAGCGATGTCTATTGTCCCTTCAGCATTCTCAACATAACTAGCTATTATCCAAGAATGGCTCTTGGTTGTTTTTGAGATCGCCAAAAATGCAGAGACTAGTCTAAGTCTCTTAAAGATATGTATGAAATATTTCATCGCTTTTAATCTGTTCATAACTTAAGTAAAACCCTCTTCTTAGGGTCCGGAGCTCTCAAGACCTACTTGCATCTATTGGATAGAACACAACAGCGAGTGATGAAATAGGAAAAATTATATTGTGAAGACTCCTTAGAACCACGACGTAATGTTGTTTCTTTATCAGCAAAAAATGCTCCAAATAATTAAGTAGTTGCGTTCATTTCCTGTTTTCCGAAGATCCAGTTTCAATTCCCCCATATTCTCTTACACGCACCGCCTCTATCGAGTTTGAGTCAAAGTGCACTAATTGTCTATGAAAAGCTTCTCATATCTCATCTTTCGGAGTCAGCAAAAAACTGTAGGTCTTGTCAGCTCGTGAGAGAACAATAGCACGCACAACACGAGTAGCAGGTGCAGAAGCCATGCCCATGCCCTAGTCCCTTGTGACGAAAACGACGCTACTAATGAGGTGATGTTTATAATTGACGAACACAAGTGCTTTGTTGCTGACAAGTTCATTGTTACAAAGGTGGAAAGTTCAGCCACATGTTGCGGCACGTAATTCGCGCCAATTATGTAAGAAAAATTATAAAGTCAATATTTAGACGGTAGGTCTGGAACCCCTCAAACATTGTTTTAGACTTTATACCAGTGGTAAGAAATACCGTTCAGGAGTCCAACAAAAATGCAGGAACAAGTGCGAGGTCTAACTCGCTAAACGAACATTTGCTCACCTTACTTACTTACTTACTTATCAGGCCGGCGACCCATGAAGGGTCAGAGCCTGAGCCTGACGGTCCTGGGCACGCTGCTTCCAGTCATCAAGGCCAAGGTGTCTTACATCCGCGATGACTTGGTCTCTATACCGGAGATTCCGTCATCCTCTTCTTCTCGAACCAGGAGGCTCAGATTCGAAGACCCTCTTCGCTGGAGCGTTGCTGTCCATGCGTTCGATGTGGCCGAGCCATTGTAGTCGACGGCTTTTTGCCTTTCGTACTACATCCACATCCTGGTACAGCTCGTAGAGTTCGCGGTTATGTCTTCTCCTCCATTCACCTTCCTCGCAGACGGGACCATATATCCGACTTTGAATTTTTCTTTCGAAGGCACCAAGAATCTGCTCTGCAGACTTGCTTATCGTCCAGCTTTCAGCTCCATAAAGCAGGACTGGCAGTATAAGGGTCTTGTAGAGCAAAACTTTGCTCTTTCGAGTCAGTTGTTTCGACAAACCGAAGAAGCATCGGTTGCCAAGGGTGGTTCTACGTCGGATCTCCACTGTGGTGTCATTTGTGGAGTTAACTTTTGCCCCGAGGTAGACAAACTCCTTTACTACCTCAAAACTATAATTGTCGATACATAAATTTTGTCCTAGGTGTTGTGTGATGGAACGTTTTTTAGTCGACAGCATATACTTTGTTTTCCCCTCGTTGATCTTAAGGCCAGCTCGTTTCGCCTCTTCTTCAATTGCCGCAAAAGCCTCCGCTACGGCACGTTGGGAACGCGCGAAGATATCGATGTCGTCCGCATATCCCAACAACTGGACTGTTTTGTAGAAGATAGTGCCTTCCGTGTTTACCTTGGCCCGCCACAATATCTTCTTCAGTACCAAATTGAAGAAGTCACACGACAGCGCATCTCCTTGCCGAAATCCGGTCCAGGTTTCAAACGGAACTGCACGGTGCATCGCGTCATTTTTAGCGTGGTGCGACATAACCGGATCAATTTTCTCGCGATCCCGAATTCGGCCATTGCCTCGAAATGTTCGTTGCGATGAATGCTGTCGTATGCGACTTTAAAATCGATAAACAGATGGTGCGTATCGATTTGAAACTCGCTGGTCTTCTCCAGGATTTGCCTCAGTGTGAAGATTTGGTCTATCCTTGATTTGCCGGGCCGGAAGCCGCACTGGTACGTGCCGATTAGTACGGTGCAAAACGGCTTTAGACGTTCACACAGCACATTTGCTCACCTCCATCAGATTACATGATGAGTGCAGTGTTTTTCAAGTCGACCTCCTTGCAGTCAATTCAAAGGCTAAAATGAATCCGGGAGCCAGTATATGAAACCTTTAAAGTAGAGATCAAGCCACCGTTAAAAGCTAGCTGAAAGCTTAAGCCGTACAGCAAGCGATAACTTTATGGTCGAAAGAGGGGCGTATAGATATAACCACCAACAAGGAAACTTATCTTAATACTCAAGAAGAATGTACCCAGATACAAAATCGACGCAGACAATTTTAAGAATCAAACAACCTTTCGCTGACTTCCGGGCACAAGGGTGGATAAATCGATCAACATCTTAGAACATAATCATAATCTATTATTAATTTCCTCTGTCACTGCCGCAGGCTAGATCTTTCCAGATATAGAACCGTAGGAGGATTCCTTATCCAATAAATTCAAGTTCATATAAACTTAAAAATGGCTTAAAACTGTACAATGGAAGTAATTCGGCCTGGTTATCAATATCACAATCAATATCTGCAGAGAAGATGGAAAGCGTAGAGAATTACAAAGAAGACCTTATAGGGACCAAACGCTTCCTCGTCAACCCCCCAACCACCCACCCAACTACAACTTAACCATTTACAATGCAATAAATTCAAATTACAAAAAAATACCAAATATCACCACATGCAACGCTGGGCACACGCAGATTGTTATCCGCGCATCGTTGAAAATAATCACCTCCCACGCATTTAATAATGTAACAACCTCAATTGTCACCCACCCCTCCCCCTCCCATCGCAACACTCCCCTTCACAATGCTATCAGCAAGTGAGAAGAATCATGTAACCACTTGTCAGTACCACTGTCACCAGAAACGTTGGAACATTAGAGTAATTGCCTTCGCCCATGTTAATGATAGTGTTTGCCCTTAGGACTAATTTGGATTCCAAGCGAGAATCCCTTAATCCCCGCCGCGCACCCACACGCCCGCCGCACAACATGAATGGCATTTAAATTTTTAAATCACCGAACGAACCAACCCCGCGCGGAATTACACGCTAAACTGCTGGCGTTCACGCCAGCCAGTCTCACACTCGCGCTTATTAAAATTGCCACGTAGTTTTCGTTTTTCTGCCATTCCATCCCCCCGCGGGGCTCACTCCTGCTGCAGTTTCTCCAGCAGCTATACCCGCCGGGGATAAGGTGTAAACTACACCCGGTGGAAAAGTTTCCATGCCGCTAGATAATTACACCGGAGTCGACTCAATAAATCTCCGCAAAGGGAAGGAACACACGAAGGCAACCGAAACAAAGACAACAGGCGTCGGCACCCTCTCTGGAAGTCAGCGACCCAGCCAAAGACACTCGATAAAGGTGTTGGAGAAAAACACGCCGAAAACAAACAAACACCGCCAGACCGGGACGAAGGAAGCTCCCCCAAGAGCTGCAAATCCGTGCTCAACGAATTCATCCCTCAAATGCAGCGAACGACTGAGAGAATGTTACGTATACGCCCCGTAGACGGATGACGTCGTCCACAGGACACTCGTTCACGTTGATCTTTTTTAACAAATACCCACGTAAGGTGGACTGCTGCGAAGTCACGAAGGGGTGAACGCACGCCACCCGCGGTCGCATAATTAACTTATGCTTTAGATTGCAAATTGTATTAAGATTAAGCCCTTCTCGGCGAGGTCTTCGACTGCTCCTGTCGCCGCGGACTAGGTGTGGTTTATAATGGATTACACTTCGAGTACAATGCCATCGATTGGGGGGCGAAAATGTGAAATCCTTTGTCCTTCACAGCGGGTGCCGCTCCTCCTGATTGACTGAAAGGCTGAGCTTCTGGGCGGGCCAGCGAACATCGGATTAAGTGCTATTAGCAAATTGATATTGAATGCACGGTTAACATGCTAAGTAGGGGAGCGCAAAGCAATATACTCGGGTCAGCGGAGGATACACGCCCTGGGAACTGAACGCCGCTGTTGCGATGGGATTCTCAGGCGGGGGTGGGTGAGAATCCCAGATTTGAGTCCCTGCTCGAAGGATGAGCAGTTTGACTGAAGCGTAATATCAGTGCAAATTTAGACGGTCGTAATTTACCTCCGCAGGTGGATCCGACCGTAATTGATGAGTGGGAAGGGAGCCAGTTGATGTATGTGTGTGTGTGGGACATCGATGGTTCAACAGACGGTTTAAAGGGATCAACGAAGGTCTACTGGTTCGAGAAGTGCGGGATGAAGGGTTTTAGTCGGCGCTGTGTAGTTGTCAGTCAAGTATTGTCACCAAATGCTGAGCGAAAATTACTGAGAAACTTTTTTGTGACACTTGGCTCTGCTCTCGCTGACATCTGTTGTAAATTTTACGTCAAGAGTAATCAGTAGTGGCTGCTGTGCTGTAACAACGTCCGAAACTACTGCAGCAGGTTTTGAAAAATCTAAGAAACGTTGCCAAACGTGCTTTAAGTGTGACGATCTGAATTTGGAAAAAATGACTAATGATTTTTTTATTTAATAAGAAGTCCCCGGTATTGCCACCAGTTGTACTAATGGCAACAATGACCTATCCTGCAAAATGAAATTCATGGTCACAGAAGATTGTTAAATCTCTCACTCAAAGCCGTTCACTACGCTTATAACATCGAGGAAGCACACATCTTAATCCGTCATCATCTTCTTCTTCTTCTTCTTGTGTCGCTACAGTCCGGGGTGGACCTGGGCCTCAACCAACATGCCTCTCCAGCCAGCACGATCTTTTGCCAGCTGCCGCCAGTTCCGCACTCCAAGTTTGTTGAGGTGTTTCTCCACTTGTGTGCGCCACCTTAGTCTAGTCCGTCCTCTGGTGCGTTTTTCCAATGACTCTGATTCGAAGACTTTTCGGGCCGGAGCAGTGGTGTCCATGCGCTCTACATGGCCTAGCCAACTTAAGCGTTATATCCGAAGACGCTTGAGTAGGCGCATGTCGCTGTACAGTCCATAGGATTCGTCGTTAAAGCTTCTTCTCCAGATGCCATTAATGCAAACAGGACCAATAATCGCACGCAAAGCTTTTCTTTTCGAACAGATGAAGGGCTTTCTTATCCGCTTTCAGTAGGGTCCAGGTTTCCGCGTCATAGAGTAGGACTGCGATGATAAAGAAAGCTTAGTCCTTCGAGAGAGAGATTTATTACTCAACTGCCTCTGGAGCCCAAAAAAGGGATTGACAAGAGTGATTCTGCGTCTGATTTCGGTACTGGTGTTATTGTCACACACCTCCTATGGCAATATATTCCTTTAAGGCTGTTTATTAGGTTCCTTCATGAAGAATTTGTTTAAGTTTCGATGCTGGATGATGGAAAGACTGATGCTCCCATTTACTTATTCGTCTTTACTCTGTCTATGAAGATGTGTTGTAGGGTGCCCAACGTTTGTGAGTCAATACCACAGTTAGAGCTACAGGGAAGGTAATGTCTTCTTCTCAAAATTTTTTGTAAGTGGCGCCCCCTATAAGTTTCGGGACTTATTGAGTGATCTGTTAAGGCGAAATACCTAAATTTGACTCGAATGTTACATCGACACGTAATTCATGAATGTGCAAAATTCGGTGCGAGAAAATACCGTGTGTGACAGACATATGGATAGTTGAAGAAAATTCATTAGTTAGCAAAGAACTCGAAGACGTCATTTGCTATAGGGAAACTGCGTTGACCCACATGTCGGATGTCCTAAGTTTGACTCCTGAACCAAACATTCGTCTCATTTTTATAAACTCAAAGGATACTAAGAGCACTAATTGTCTCCTTTTTTAAAATTTCCCTATTCCGAGTCGAAAATAAACTGTTGGTCGCCATGTTAGAGAACGACAACACGCCCAATACGAGTTGTTGTTGAGGATGCTAGGCTCTAGTGCCTTGTAGTACTGCAGTGCAGTGCCAACTTTGACTTACTCCATGGCATATTAATGCTTATGCTTTTATCAAATTCTACTTTAACCGCTGTTTTGTAAGCCCCTATTAAGGTTATGGTGCTACCAGCTAAATATAGGTGATGGGTGTCGATCGGAATATTTTTAGTCTTTTCCAGGAGCTGTAATGTGAAGACTTGGTCGATGGTCGACTTCCCTGGTCTGAAGTTATGTGCTCCAATGCAGACAAATATCTTCAATCTGATCTGAGCAAAAGACTCGAATGGAAGACACACACAATGTCTGCCATAGAACGTATTGCTAGAGTTCTATTGATAACTAGAAGCCTAAAGGACAATGCTTGGAATCTCGCTTCCAAAATTCTTCATGGGTTGTACGCAGTGCTGGCAAGACACATTATCACTTACACGGCCCTAGTTTGGGGCAGAAAAACTCTTAAACATACAAAGGCAAATACGACGCGGCAAAGCAGGTGCCTCACAGCTGCCCATAAATCCGTCGTGGGCCTACATACTTACAAATCTTGATTAGGGAGACGAGCCTAGCTTAAAGATAGGATTGCAGTTTGGGTACAAATTCAAGCGATCTAATGGAACATCTCCAGCCACTCAAAGCAACGCCCTAAGAATGGCATTCCAATTGTGTTCCAAAACTATACCCCAAGATACAGAAGGACACAAAATGGTGACTGGAGTTGGAGCCGGAGTCTCTGAGCGTTATGAAAGGATTCCTTCATCAACGAGGTCAAGTTCTACTATTTTTCAAGGTGAAATTCACATCTTCTATTCTTTGGAGGATCTGAAATGCACTTTAGGTCTCAGCATCAAAAACAAGAGCTTGCAGAACTGATAAATGCTATGAGTATGCTAATACGCAATGACGTTTCCAGCCAAGCGAAGTACTTAGTTGAAGTCCTGAAAACCTGGGAGGTGGTGGCAATGAATATACAAATTAACACCGTAGAGCTAGTTTGGAAGCTGCTTTTATACCTTTGTAGTACCAACTGGACTATAACTGTAACAATGGTTAACAAATTGGAACATACCCTTCGGCTATATCACTGGACAAATAAAAACTTATTCTTTCCATAAAATCCCGTACTGTGACAAGTGGAGTATAAGGAAGTTAATGATATTTTTTACAAGCTTATCCTGCTCTAGAACAGTATCTTAACATGTTGAAACTATGCCAAGACATCTCTACGTCCAAGAGATGACAAAGCGTACGTAACCATTTTTAGTGAAGGTACGAAATGGCGTAGAAAAAAAAGCGTATTTTCCCTTAGACGATATTGATATCGCACAATTTTAAAAAATTCAACCATGAGAGTATAGTTTCTCTAAAAAGGAAGGAGTACATACCTTGGTGTAGCTACATCCTGACATTAAATAGATCTGCGCAGGCAGGGGATTGGCGGTTAGGTTGTGCAAGCGAAAAACATGTGTTCTATTTCGACCTTAGAGAATATAGGTCCAGAAATATCTTGGCTAATCACTCTTTCAGCTTTCCAAACGAAATCTAAGCCTGCATATAGAACTGTGTTCGTCTCAGTCCAGATCTATGTTGGCAGTATTGAATGTGAATAAAGGAATGCATAGCCTCATCGCGACAAAGGCCATGCATAAGTGTGGTAAGTGCGTCGACTAACAAGGCAAACGTACCGAGTTTGACATCGAACCGGAACACCTCTCATTCTTTTACGGCACCACCTCTTACGATTTATTAACAATTTAAGAATTTTCTTGTGGCTTGTCTTGTGGCTTGCAGAGGCTAGCTAGAATTCGACGTTTGAAGTCTGCTTAAACTGCAGGTCCCATCTAATCAAGAGAGATACTAATAATAGAGTGGCACTACTGTCCCCAAGGGACCAGGGCCTAGCGTCTACAACAACTACTCGTGTTGTGCGTGCTACTGTTCTCTCACGAGTAGAAGGGACCTACAGTTTTTTGACGATTCCGAACGGCGGGACTTGAGAAGCTTTTCATGGACAATTAGAAATATTTGAGTGTAGTCAGCAACTCGAAAGAGGTGGTGCCGTGAAAAATATAAGCTGTCCGGTAATCAAACCTGTGATCTTGAGGTGTAAGTCAAAGCACCTTGTCCTATAACGCAACAGCGCCAACATTGTCCTACCTTCTTCTTCTTCTTTTAGTGGCGCTACAGTCCGAGGTGGACCTGGGCCTCAACCAACAACATTGTCCTATCTACTTTATTGCAATTTAATATGACGTACTGTGCAACGCTTTTATTCTGGCAGTGCTCGATTATGATATTTGAGCATTTGCTGAAATCTCCTCTTAACACAGAATGCCGCCTCAAATTTATGAACGCTCATTGTGTCGGTTATACAAACGCTACATATCTTAACTTTCCCGCATGTAATCCTCAAGTCCTCAGGCTATCGATAGCTTAAGATATAAGTGACTCACTGAATGCCAACCTGTTTCGCTTTCACACTGAGTCATGGTACATCCCATCCCTCAGAAAAACGCGAACAATCATCAGAACAGATTCTACCTTTTTTTGCGTCACTACACCCCACCCCTTCCGCAGTCAAACCACCCGGAAACTATAGTTGTTCGAAAGTTTCCAACTTACTTCCAATCTAAGAAACTTTCTACATGCACCATCCATTGTCCGGACGAAGGAAAAACGCCTCATTCCGCGGCGGCAAGTAATCTCTTCAATTTGAATTCTTCAAAACTATCCATCCCCAACCTCCAGTACGCATAGCTTCCAGCCTGGGCGGAGGATCGAAGGAATTCCTTCCGAATTCCATTCAGGTCCCTCTCCACCGGTGGCGGCTGTACCACAAAACAACGTCCTCAGGTTGAACATTCTTCATGTCAAACCATTGCATACCCCCGAAGGATCGATTCACACCCGTTATTACCGCATCATCCTGTGAAATTGCTTCTAAGAACTTCGATTTGGGGTTTCTGGGCAGGACTCCAGAAGCACCGCAAAGATAAAATTCCCTGCCAGGACTAATTTCATCATTCCCTGTGCACAACAGGACTCAAGTGAATCTGGTCACACACGGAATGTGCTCAAGCAGCCACTCGCTCTCTGCACAAGACATCTCGACTCTTGTGTGTCTAGACGAGCGATGCTCTGGTCGGGGGGAGGGGGGGTGTGCGTAATGCATTTACACAGCCTACAGTTACTCCCAAGTGCTGGGAAAATCCCTAGTTAATAGAATCCCTGTAAACTTTGGCCCACCCAGTTGGCCGCCCCACCCCCTGCGGGTGCTTCTCGATTAATAACACTTCAAAGGACCTTCTCCCTGGGCTTTGTTTGGGACTTTATTTGATTGCCAAATATTAAAGTCCGTTTACCGTACATTGATCGATGTTGCTCGATGTCAAGAATGATGGTGCCGAGGCACGAGGGCAGGACTGAGGTCCCTTCTGTTGGGCCTTCCTTGGTGCGGCTATGTGTGGGGTTGGTATTTTAATATCTGGCTGACTAGGATGTTTTCCCTCTCTCCCTATCGCCGAGTGATTTAATACATACATCGGCATCACAAAGGGGTTCCTGGGACCCTTGCCGATGCGGACTGGCCCGAAAGTTTACAAGGAACTTTGCAATTTGTTGTCACCTCAAACTGCCAATCTGCCTACAACTAGCTGCCCAGTGGGGGTGGGGAGACCCTTGACCCATAATGCGCCGAGGGTGTGTTGGTCCTGTAGCCGACATATTCAGCCTTCTTTGAGGAGTGTTTTGCAAATAAACCTCAAAGTTGATTACTTTTGTGTGATGTGTGCGCAAACATGGATGTAGGCTTATCTTTGGATACACTTAGCAGGTGATTATATCGGCAGAGGGTGCCTACGACTAGTGGGCGGCATAAATATTGATTCCTCTTCAGCAACGAGCTTGATTTATTCCAAACAAATACAAGAGGT
The DNA here is from genome assembly GCA_944738645.1 of Eristalinus sepulchralis. Lineage (NCBI taxonomy): Eukaryota > Metazoa > Arthropoda > Insecta > Diptera > Syrphidae > Eristalinus > Eristalinus sepulchralis. The sequence goes on along the minus strand of OX122883.1, from coordinate 11,401,257 downwards.
TACCTTCGCTAGGCAATGGGTTGTGATGAAGCCTATTTGTCTGAGGGGAGCGTCCTGCAGAGGAAGATGCCCAAAATGCACATGCCGTCTGGATCTTCAGCTGTTGACAAAGTTGGTTTTCATTGGTATTGTCCCAATGATGGTTTTGCGGTAAAGGACTCTAAAAGATTTGCCCAAGACGAAGCCTTGGTTTGCTCGAAATCTTGTTGCTCTTTAAATTGTTGCAATCGCTTGCAGATTTGCAATCCGTATGTAAAGGGACTTCCTGTAAATGCACTCTTAAGGATCTCCTCTCCAGGACCAGCCCATGCCATTCCACCTCAAATTAGTTCATGCGGTCAGGCAGAAATGCGAGAGAAATGAATTGCCCAAGGCAATCCATCCGAACAATCAATGTTGCGTAGAATGAGTCTTATGCGGCTGCCAACGGAACTGTACTTCAATTTCCCCCCTCCTCTTCAATCTCTGGAATCAATTCATCGGAAGCGAACTTGAAAGTCCTCATAAGTCCCCAGTGCAAAAACATAAGACGCACATGCCGCACGCACCCCTCTCCACGACGGGTTGGGCTGGCCTCTCTAATGAATGGAAAGAATTGCAAAAGCAGACCCCTGCGGTCGCTGCTCCCGCTCTGCCCGGGTCAGTGAGTTCAGGAGATTTATTGTAAATGGAATTTACATGCTTCAAGTGCTCAATTGTACGAGCACCTCGGGGGTCAGCAGCACCGGCCAGGGCTGACTCGTGACCGGGTAGAGTGCGTTTTGTTTTCAATTTCAATCCACTCAAGAAGCACCGCCCAATTGAGGGAATGATTTGTAATCAGAGGCGTTTTCTACGGCATGAGGAGGCATGTGATCTGCTAATGGAGTGCATGTGCTTGTGCATAAATGAATCGGTGAATCGGACAATCAGTCAGACAGTCGGATTCTTTAGTGATTGTTCACTGGATTATGCTTGTAATTTCTGTTCATTTCAATGCCCTTTAATTCACTAAAGTGATTACAAATTGAAACCCCTAAAGTAATCGGACTACTTTCTGTGCAATCAGGGGATCGGGAGTTGTGATTGTCTTAGAGCAATGAATGCCCCGATTATGTTAGATCGGAAATAAAGGTTGCCTCCTCTGGTTGTCTGCTGTGGCTTGCTGATATTTGTTTTCACTCATTTTCTTTCCATGTTATTGGACTTGGCTTTGTGCATTCAGAGAGGAACGTCCTTGTCAGTGGATTTGAAGACTTTAGAATGAAATAAGATCAACCAGCTTGAACATTAGTGTAGGTAGCGTCTGATTTGTGCCATAACATAATCGTGGATTTCAATTCATTCCCCGAATAAAAGACCTAAATGCCGTCGAACTGTCGGTTTCTCCAAATGGCACCATTTATACAATCTTCAAGTTGGTGTTCAAACACTTCTTCAAGCAGTTGTGTCTCAGTTCTTGTTCAAGTTCTTATCCAAGACTGCCTCCATTCCCTTTTAGAGCTTCTGTTCAAGTCTTTGCCTGCAGTTCAAGGACTTTCTGTACTTTCTCTTATGAACGATGCACGTTACTTGGACTAACTGTATCCTAAGATAAAATAGATCTGCAAAGGTCGAGCAAGCGGAAAACGACATTTGACTTTGTAGAATTTAGACCCGAACTACCTTTGCTAATCTCTATTTCCTTTAGCCCTCCAATCGAAGTGAAGGCCGCCTGCACATACCACTGTGATAATCGAAGACCAGATCTATGCTCACAGTATTGAGTGTAGATAAAGGAGTTCATAGCTTCATCGCTACAATGGCTATGCACAGGCGTATGTGCCCAATGTTAAAGTGTTAAGTGGTAAGTGCGTCGACTAACACGCCAAAGCGCCCCGGGTTCGACATCGGGGCTGTACACCTCCCATTTTTTCACGCTACCACTTCTTGCGGTTTGTTTACAATTTTAAAATTGTTTTCTTTGTCGCTGAAGGGCCTGCATAGGCTTCGGAGTCTGCTTAAACTGCACATCAAGGGAGATGATATTAATTGAGTGGGACTACAGCTCACGAGGGACAAGGGTCTAGTTTCTATAACAAATACTCGTGTTGTCAAAGCTACTGCTCTCTAACGAGTAGAAGGGACCTACAGCTTTTTGCCGACTCCGAACGGCGAGATTTGGGAAGCTGTTTTCATACACAACACGAACCGAGACCTTCGGCGTGAGGGTCGACGCACTTACCCACTACGCCACTTTCCAACGGTGATACGGAATTTTCACTGGTTTTATATTTCAAGGGTTAAACAAGTCTAAAACAGGTAAAGTGGAGCTGCACTCTACTAGCCGTTCCTCTGCTAAGAAAGTCCAATAAGGGCAATCACAAAAAGTGCTGGTGCTCAAGTTAGCAAGAAAGAAGCACTTTGTATTCAATGAACAATATTTAATTTAAGTCCCTCAACAATGTGCTCACAAGCTTCTCTGCAGACTTAGTGACCTTGATTTTCATTAGGTGGCTTATACCTTTCTTGTGTCATTGGATGGCAGCTCGTGTGGAAAGTTATATTGCTTTGACTATGAGAAGGGGATACGCGCTAAAACAAAACGGTGAGAATGCTTTACCATTCGCATATTTCAGTATAGAAAATGCGGGCGATTAAGTTATGGATAACACAGTAAAACTTTCAAGGTATGCGATGCTGATCAAAGTCCAGTGATTGACTACCAACTTTGAACTGCGAATTTAGTTTCTGCAAAACAAACTTGATGGCAACAAATTAGCAAAACAAGAAGTAGCCACAAACTTCATAAGCGGAGTAAACTTACTCTGGAGGAGCCTTAGACTTCATGCAACATGGTTAAGGGTAAAGATTCCTAACATACACGAAGGGTCGCAGCGTTTGAAAAATGTAAGAAAAAAATGTTACGTATACGCCACCGTGTTCTTCCTTTCTTTTCGACTTCTCCTATTTCATTATGCGTCATAGAAGTTTTACACTGACTGCTAGTCAGCCTTAAGATTGGGAAATATTTAAATTTGAAGAGCACTGCATTGATTGCCACGCAGGCGGTCTCTAAAATATTTTAAACATTCTCGAAGCCATCGGAGCTCTTTCCCTAGTCTCTATCCTCCACGCCTCATACTCAGTTCTAGTTGTGACAATGCCACAGTGCGTCGCGAGTGGTATAATGAACTAAGCCATCATCTATTTAGCAGATTTGACAAATTGCTCCCGAGGGTGCGCTGCTGGAAATTCGAATGCTGTGCGGGATTTTGTTATTCGAAACAAGAGCCCAAACTGAGGTGGCACTGGGTGTGGGAACAGAAACTTCGTCATCTTCATCTGCGATCTTTATTTCCCTAGTCAGCTCATGCGGCTGTGCTCGCGTCCCCTTAACCAGTCGAACTGGCTTAGGCACATTCGAGTAGCACATCATTTTGTCTGTCGTGTGTGTGTGTGCACGTATCTCGAACACCCCCAAGCAGATTCATCGTTCGGTCCCCTCCCCACGGCTGTGTGTTCGGCATCATCGTTGTCGTCCTTTTTATTTTACTGGTGCTAATCTTTAAGGAATTTTATTACACCTCAGGGTGTGCTTAAACGAAGGCAAGCACTTCTTCTTCCAAGGCCTCCCCACATCCACCGAGGGCCCACAAAAAAAAAAAAAAACTGCGATTCCTATTCGACTCTCAACTAAAGGGATGCTCGAGCATTTAAAAGGAACGATGGTGGTGGTGGTGGTGGTGGTGGTGGCGGCGGTGATCGGTGGTGGCTCCGTGAAGTGGGCGATAGAAAAGGTTTCTTGTTATCGCAAACGTTGCACAAATTTTCCAATTTTCCCCCGATGTGTGACGTTCATTCTCTTTGCGTTCGTTTTTTTCCCCCTCTTCACTTTCACACTTTCACATTTTATTTTATTTTCTATCGATTTTATCGGTGACAGATAACTTGAAGGTGGCGCTGGAGCGTGGGTACGTGTCTATTTAAAACTACATTCGGATGTTCAATGAGCGTTGTGGCGGGGGGTGTTCAATGGCGTGTGGATGTGTTTGGGGAGCAATTTGCAGGAAATATTGTCAACAATGTTTTTGCATTATAATTTGATCGGAGCGGATCCTGCGTTGAATGTGTATCCGCAGATAAGATGAGTGTTGGCGGGGACGGGTTAGATTGTCGGAAATGGTAATTTTGAGTCGCTCGTGACCAGATGCCATTTGCAGACGACTTCCGTTTACCATTCATTTGGCAGATAAATGACGCAATTGAATGTAAGGGGCGAGAATTGTTTTGGAAATTTTCAACTTTCAGACGACGCTATTGGCGATGTATGGGTTTCTAGACAATGTAAACTGAAACAACATATCCTTCTGCACGAGATATTTGGGAGGGAAATCGTCTAGTGGTAAGATCAAAACGCTGTTTCTTAAATTTTAATTATGACAAGTTTCCAACACTGTTCTGCATGGTTGGTGACATCTGTAAGAGGAGACTGAGTAACGAACTCTATAGACAGAACGGCGACATGCACATAGTCAGGCATCTACGAGTGGTTCATGCGGAGCATATGGATTACTTTCTTAAGGCCTTAATATTCTTTTAATCCGTGCCCTTGTAATTACTCAACATGGAAGGATCTTCTCAGGGATGGAGCACACAAACGGAGAAGGACACCAAACAACTTGAAGTGCAACATTGAAGGTAACCGACAAGAGGCCGTGCTAGCTAAGGAGGCACTCAATGGAGGACATTCTGTCACCCTTTCTGCTGTCTCCTAGGAAACGTTTTATCCAAATGGTGGTAAGTTAGTGTGTTGACTCCTGAACATCGAATATTGTACTACACTTTTGAAAGAGGTTTGAAAAAAGATAAGGAAACATATATTATAATAAATAAATATTTTGAAATTTCCTAATTTAAAAACATTTATTTTATTACTTACAGTCCAGAAGATAGCTCTCTCAGCAACTATTCTTACTATCTATGCCTTCATCTCTCTTGGTGGTCTCCGTGGCGTCGTGGAAAAGTGCATCGACCCAAGGTCTAGGTTCGATTCCCGGACGGGAACATCTCGAATTTTCTAACACAACCACCTCTTTCGAGTTCCTGAAACCACTCAAAGAGTGCCTGTGAAAAGCTTCTCAAATCTTGCCGTTCGGAGTCGGCAAAAAACTGTAGGTCCCTTCTACTCGTGAGAGAACAGTAGTACGCACAACATGAGTAGTTGTTGTAGAAGCTAGGCCATTGTCGCTTGTAGGCTGTAGTGCCAGTCAGTTATTATAAGGACTTCCTTATAAAGTTGATTATTAAATAATAGTGGAGTCATTTACTTCTGAGTTCACACTGAATTGGGTCCTGCAACTTCTTTAATAGGCTTCATGAGGATGTAGTAAGTTTCGTCAGTGTTGATTGATTTCCAATTTGCGTAAAGGATATATTTGCATGCCCACATACAACCCCCGCTGCAGGGTTTTAAGTGCCTTAGTCGAACAAAGCTGCTGAAGCGCATGAACTGTTCGCAGAACTGTTTAAAGCAGCTGGAGATGACCTAGTTGGGTGCATGCACCAGCTCATGTGTAAGATATGGTCGGAGGAAAGTATGCCCGATGAGTGGAATATCAGCGTCGTCTGTCCGGTCCACAAGAAAGGAGACCCCTTCAACTGCGCCAACTATCGACGGATTAGTCTCCTAAACATCGCAATACGAGATCCTCTCTGCCGTATTGTGTGAACGCCTGAAACTGTTCAATGTGCGTAACTCACAGGTCAACATCAGATGCACGATCTTTCAAAAGTCAGTTCAATTGCTAGCTTACGCCGACGACATTGTCGTGATTGGACGAACACAGCGAGCCGTCAATGACGCGTTTGCTGGCATTGAAGCGGAAGCGGCTAAAATGGATCTGGTGGTAAATGAGGGCAAAACGAAGTGCATGCTGTCATCAGGAAGGACGCACAACATCGACGTCTCAGACAGAGCGTCACACTAGGCAGAAAGATCGTGCTGGCTGAAGAGGCATGTTGGTTTAGGCTCAGGTTCACCCGGGACTGTAGCGCCACAAGGAGAAGAAGAATAAGAAGCTAGTATTTGAGGAAGATTTCCGAATTTTTGCCTCTTGAAGAATTTTGTTTTTGAAGGATTTTCGAAATTTTCGACTTTATGGGCTTTTGATCCATTCGAATTCTTAGATTTAAAGGTTTGGTCAGTCTTCCACGAATGGAAGTGTGAATATTTCGTGGTTGCGTAAAGTTGTACGCAAAGTTGCGTATCATGTAAAATTCGTTTCATTTATGTTCTCCAGCTGACAAACAAGTTTCGCAGCAAAACATGGCATGAAAGGTGAGCATCTTAAGCAACTGGCAATGCCTATAGCACCCACTTTGTTATAGTACTACTTGGCCATTTCGTTCCCTTTGGGTGGATCGTATCATTCCGAGACTGTTGAGAGACTTTTAGTGTCAACAATTTTATTTGTTCAAAGATTGGACTACAGCTCTGTTATGAGATGATAATATTTCTTTAAGCACTTTGGCTGCTAGCTAGGTAAGCTAGGGAAATGCCTCTCAAATTAAAGTAGGTAGTTTCAGACGGGGGCTTTCAGAATGTACATGAATGTCGACAACTCAATTACACATTGGCAAACCTGAGAAGAAAAGTCAGCTACCGGGAGTAGGACTACACCTAGATGTTAAGTTCGTTGCGGAAGGGTATTTAAAATTGACTCAAGTATTGAAATGGAACTTAAATTGTTTTAACCATAAGCGACACATCATAAACATCCACTTTGCGTTATGTAAGTGATGAAACTAAGGCCAATGTTGCCTATTTTAGACAACACTCCCGTAAACATTGCGCGAGTTTTCAAGGTTTGCAGTTTTGAAGGAATTCGTCAGATTGCCCTCAAGCGGCCCACTACATCGCCTTATTTAGCCTATCGTTTAGCATAGATAGCAGTCGCCTTTCCAGCTAAGTCCGGTGAGAGTAGCATTTCTTTCGTGTTCTGACTCCTAATGCAAGTGAATTCCCCAAGAAAGACGTAAAATGGTCGTCTCTGTGGTCGAAGTCCTTCCGAGTTAGACTCTATATCACAATCCTTTCTGATTAAACGATTCCCCATGACGGCAAAAGGAGAAAACTCGACTTGAAACCGTCTAAGCCTTTGTCAGTTTAAGTACCATAAATGTGCAGCACTCCAATCAAAAGTGAATCTTATTGCCGAATGAATTCAAAACAACCACCTGCAACCCACATACACATCTCGTCATGCACTCCTCTGAAGCTTGCAAAGTGCAACAAACTTGCCCACCCCCAACTACATTCAACGTGAGACTTCAGCCTGAATCCACAAAATGATGCTTAATGCAGACGTTAACCTCTCGCGGTGGGTACTTGTCTAGGAAGTTTCACGTTTTCAACTGGCAATACGAGCCACCAGAGCTTGAACCGTTTTCAGGGAAGCAAAAGCATTTGTTTTTGTCAAAACCATCAACTTTACAAAGTTGAGGTGGAGCAAAAAAAATTGACAGCACCCGCTCCCCTGAACACTGGAGTATTGAAGTACTCCTCAGAGCACAGCTGGAGGTATTTGATCTCAGGCTGAAGGGAAACTATAATTTGGTGGCAAGGCAGTGCCTCTGTTGTGCACAGCAACTCACTTACAAAGTACAACAGGACCGCCAATCGGCGACCACACCACCAACTCAGTTGACATTTGCAGAGCTCCCTCAAGTGCCCGTATAAAGTGAGCTCATGTGGAAAAATCCTTTCGACCATTACTGTGGCTCTAGTAATAACTTGCATGGACAAGGAGTGGGCCTCCACCAGCAGCCCGTCAGAAAATTGATTTATCTCGCTGCCGTGCGTTCAACTCCTGCTGCACGTGTACCTTCATCCGAAGCAAACAAATTGCCAGTGACATTGCCTTAAGGGATTTCCAGAGTTCGGTTAGAGACTGAATCGACGTGGATTACACGCTGAGGTTAAGGGACGTGAAAGAAATGAACTTCCCTGCGCAAGTTAAGAGCTCATGGTGAGCGCGGCTGCGGAGGTAAAGAGCTCCTTGTTGTTGCTTAATAAATTGTTCCTGCATCCTGGAGGGGGTACGTATACCATCAAATGCACGCTGCGGTTTGAGGGGGGAGGGAGCTCTTTTAATCCGGACCATAGTGCGGCAGCCTGCGTTCGCTCGGCATGCGAGAAAACGTTTTGACTCGGTTGCGGTACGTTCGGTTGTGGGATGGAAGTATTTGGAAAAGCGTTAATCCTTCAGGAAAATAATGAAAACCGAACGGATTTTCGGTAAGCACAGGATGGGGTTGCAGCCGCCCTTTGCAGCGTAGTTTCCTGCGGAAAGCAATTAAAGAAGCGTACTGCGGGAGAGTCTCGGAATTTTTTTCATAAATAAAAAGGAATCTTAGAGAATGATATGATTTCACTCACAATTGAATGCTGGATTTAATGATGATTAAAAAATCGTGGATTCAGTTGCATCTTAATCGTTTACGACATCAGAATTTCAAGGGCTTCTTCTTTGTCACTTAGGCACTATTTCGGTTCATCCAAGGCTATAGGCTTATTCACCCAGGCAACGTCGTTGATTATACGTAATCTGAAAAGATGTCGTCACAATCCCCTGCAATGCACAAGTCAAATGGGGCATCTAGGATGGCCATAACAGCAATGTCATGACCAATGTTTGAAAAACAAGGCCTGGCCTACCAATAGTAGGTTGTGCGTGAGGTAAGTTCCCTCACAACATTCACTCCTCGCGTTGTGAAGCAATCTTAAGACTCGAATGCTGCCGGATATACTTTTAATGAATACTGCACAAGAACTGAGGAAAAAATTTTTTTGTGCGGAGGTCCTGGACTGTGACAAACTCATCCAAAAATTGCCATGGTACAGATCTTGGTAGATTACTGAAGAGTGGGTGGACGACGCTTATTTGGATGACATGACCAACTTAGTCGTGTCGTATAGCCCCCAAGCCTAGAGCCTAAATTCGGCAACACAAGCCTGATTTATTCCCACGTCCAGACAGAGGTAAAGAATGACAATAGCACGACTTCTATGATCTTCTGTAACAGACAAACGCTCAAACGCCTATCAACGTCACCGAAATCGTTCCAGAAGACTTTAAGGAACAGCTGAGTGAGAGAAGAAATCTGTGCAAAGCAAAGTAGAAAAAAGTCAAACGGTGTCAAGTCGAATGATAGAATTCCACCACCAGCAAACTTTTCATGCAGTAAAGCAATAATTGTCCGTATTGGCTAGTCACCCAACTAGCTCCCCGGTTTCGTTGAAATTATATATCTTGGACATAATGTGCAATCGTTGACGAAAGAATTGAAAGGCTGTCATCATGCGAGCACATAGGTACCTCCAAACTAAGTCTCCCATTGGCCGTGTAGAGCGTATCAACTTTACAAAGTTGAGGTGAAACAAACAAATTTACAAGTTGTTCTCCTGCACAAACTTCTCTAGCCTGAACAGTTTTCAGATGCACGGATCCAATGGGGCACACAACTGGAGAAGAACCTGTACCAACTCGGAGTGCAAAATTGGGGGCAATTACTTGAAGGTCGTGCTTGCACTTCTGATCATCCGCTATTCCCATCACGAAGGCTATATTTTGATGACGAGTGTGAGAATTTGAAACCTCCCACAGACAAAGTACAACTAAGAGAGCTGCAATGCGAGGAATACCGACTCGGGACGTAGATGGAGAAAAAAGGTCCACTCCTGCAGAATTTCCCTCTCTTTTTCCTCTTCTTCCGGGAGACCTGGGCCTCAAACAACATGCCTCTTCAGCTACCGCAATCTCTCGCCAGCTGCCTCGCACTCCAAGTTGGTCGTTCCCCACTTGTGTCCCTCCCCACTTGTGTGCAGCATCTCAACCTAGGCCGTCATCTGTTGGGTTGTGCCAATTCAACCGGATTCAAAGACCTTTCGAGCCGGAACAGTGGTGATCATACGCTCTACATGCCCTAGCCATCTTAAGTGTTGTATCCGTAGCCACTTACCGGGTGCATGCCATCGTACAGCTTATAAGTCTCGTCGTATAATCTTCTCCTGCAGACGCCATCAACGCAATCAGGATCCGAATTCGAACGCAGAAGTTTTCTCTCGAACAGCAGCTTCCGCATCCACTTTTGGTAACGCCCAAGTTTCTGTCCCATCAAGGAGAATAAGAATTATCAAGTTGTTGTACAAAGCCAGTTAAGGCCTTCGAAACAGGACTCTTTTATTCAATTGCCTCTTGAGCCCAAAAAAATGTGATGTGATTCGGCCTCTCAGCTTCAACATTTCGTGGGTCAGACAAAAGGTATCTGCTCTTTATAAAAGAAAGTCAAGTACCTGACAGCTGCCCTTAAGAATTGTACAAAGGCTCTTCGAAAGTCTGATCTTACTTGTCACTGACCCAATAGGTTCAGTGGATGTTTTAGGCAGAACTACATAAGAAACAAGAATAATAAGAAAGGAGGAAAACATAACTCCAGCCGATAAGGTAGAACAGAAGAACTCGACACAGCTGTTAAAATTTGAAGGATAACAAAGGCACATTAAGGTGGCAATAAATTAAGATGGAAGATTGGCATTAGAATACTCGTAAGTCCAATATACAAGAAAGGCACTCCTACCCCATGTAAGCAATGTCGAGGTATACCCTTGCCGGTCGTTATCATCAATCTATGTCTAAAGTGGTTTTGAACTTTGTGGCTTCCGTGGTGCCGAACAGCCTCTAGACTAAATTATTTCACAAAGGCAGTTCCTGGGAATGACCAAGAGTTCCACGTAGTTGCACATAACCTCTTTACTGGCTTTTAAGATAACTTCGAAGTCGTGTATGAAAGCCACATGCAACGTGAGGACTGATGACAATTTAATCGACGCTTTGTTCGGGGTCCACATAACCATTTAAAACCTTTACGGAAGGGAGTATACTGTCATTTCCTCAATCTTCTGGCGGGGACGACAGGGCGGATAGCATTCTTCTTTATTTTCTCCAAGTCAGTTGAACTAGTAGCCTATACAGAAGATCTACTTTCCAACGCAGTAGCACCGCTGATCAGTAAATTGCAGACAGATAGGGCAAGTGCATTTCAAAGTGAATGAAGTTGGCTGGTTACGTGAACGATAGAGGCTACAGACCGCCGTAAAGTGTCAGCACTACCTGAGAGACTGAAAAGCAAGACATGGCACACTAAAGTAGTCGTGAATCAAAAAGACTTCAGGTCCTCACGTGGAAGTTAAGTTGGTTGCGACAGGTATGACCAGGAACGCTAGTCTGGGAATTCAACTTAATGCCTTAAGGTGTATGGTTTTTGACTTGCCTCCCCTCTAAACAATGCACCCATATGTGGATCTCACTTCTGTTCTGCACATGCACGCACGGTTTTGGGACTGACCATAGGCGCTCAACGTCATTGAAATCCGTCCCTAAAAACCTCTTTTGAAAGTCTAAAATTCATTAAATGGAAGCAAGTCCGTTGCCGATGTAGGTAGGTGAGGAATCTTACGCGAGAGTAGCACAAGTTCGCTTTTATCCCAAGACAAGTGCAAACCTTCCATTCTTAAAATGCAATTCCATGTCTGCATAGTCCAATGCCAGCCCTCTTAAAGCTCGAAAAAATTTAAAACTCCCAACCTCCCACCCATTTCATTCGCTGCGGCAGGCATAATTCAGTAGGCACTCTGACTACCTGCGGTTTCCCGTAACATGGGAACAGGAAAAAAAATTGTTTTCCCCACTGACGCAACCTACACGCATGCTGCTGCCAATTAGCGATGGAAATTAAAAAGCCACTGCACCCGGGATCGCAAAAGCCAAACGAAAACAAAAAATAATCGAAATTTAGCCACGCCACTCGGTCATTAATTTATTGAACTCCCAACGTTGATTAGACACCACAAACAGATTCATTAGCCCCGACCAAACACGGAATTCGCTTTTTACCGCCAGCCACCGCAGTCAACCGCACGCCGCCACCACCGAGTGCCGAGTGCCGGCGGCTGAGTAAAAAATGAGCGCCCTCGCTAATTAATCATGTTTATGTAAATGCCGTTCCCATCACATAATGGCCAGGTTGACACCGACACAATTGTCAGAGATTCACGTTTGACAAATTCCCCGAAGCCATTGCTCCATTCCGCTAGAGCGTCTTTTCACCTTGAAGCACTCCTCTTCTGCGGTCGGACGACGTTCAGTCAATTTTCCACTCGTCTGAATCGCCACCAACATCCCCCCCACACGCCATGCAACCCAGTGATGGCGAGAGGGTAGTTTCTGCTGCTGGGTTGTGCCCTGCCCCGGCTCGGAAGCGCTGCCATCACATTGATTAATCCGCCATCACTTAGCAGACACTGGAGAGGACACTTAGAGTGTAAGACGGTGCCGGGCGGCGTGTGCGGAAGAGGGGGGGCGGGGCGGAGCGCACTGATACTGAAATGAAAAATGATTATTACACTTTTATGCCGGTGAAATTTATCTCACACTTGTCATCTGCAAATCATTACCGCCCTCTTAAGTGGCCTCACACTGCACACCTCACCACCCACACCTGCACCAACACATGCACAATGACACCCTCACACACCAGCGTGTAATTTGATGTAAAATCCAAAGGATTTGAGACTTATTACGAGGTGAAGTGGCTCTGAAGGACTTCTTAGCTCCTCGAGTGGCGAGAAGATTGGGCGGTATACATTTCACAAACTCACCGGGTGTCCGTGGCGTGAGGGGTGGCCGCCGCCAGAGTCCGACTAAGTGCGCCATAGCTATCATTTAACCCCATAACCCATTTATAGAAATTTATAGCAAAACTTTATATTACGGGTTTCGGGTTGGGTGAGGGTGGGGGGGGGGGGGGTTCTGAACTGAGTGAGGGGTGCTGGAGCCATTCATCATGTTGTGCTTGAAGCAAGCAGCAACCGACTGTGGCCGACGACGAACGAAGAAGGTGTGGCGGTTGTGGATTCTCTGGATGCGGTGCGTGCAGGGCACATCCCGACCGCACTGGCAGGGGTGTGCTGTGAATTTAAAATCGCAATCAGGGCAAATGGAGCTTCGCATTACAAGAAGGTATACGTTTAATGATGGGGTGCATTTGCAGTGCAAATTGCGTGATATATAACGTCCATTTAGCGTTTTGTGTTTGTGCTGGCCGGCACGCAAGCCGGCGGGGTGGCGGCGGTGGCGATGGCGGAGGAGATAAACTGCACTTATTGCGATGTGGAGAGGATTGTTGTGATATATTTGAGTTTCGTTTTTGTTTGCGGCGAGTGATTTACGGGGAGGAAGATAATTTTTGGTTTGTTTAGCGCGGACTTGTTGTGTTGAATTTTGATTTAAGTTGCTGAATCGCTTGACGGGCACTTCCCTCGCAACGGGGCGAGTGAAATGAACTCGCGCCGCCCGCCCCATGCACTGAGGGGAGGGTGGAGATCCAAATTGGTGTTGTGAAGAAAAGAGATAAATGTGGGGTCAGAACACTAAAAGAGGACACGAGTCTTGCTGAGGTCTGCGGGGAGACTGGCGCTGATCGAGGGTGGAGCGAATGATGGTACCCGTTATTGCTTTTCGGGATACTCTTCCCTTGGATTTTGGAATTCGTGATCGTGAAGCACGATTAGCAACAGATGGATGGATGTTTGGAGGCGGAGCTGTGTACAGCGATCTAATCTTCCAACACTCCAAGTGGTTAGAGAATGCTTCAAAGAACTGAAAAGGAGATTCAGCGTGTTGGGGAATGTGCGGATGGGTGGATTGAGGTCACTTTTGAAGAAATGTTGGCACTTATGGAGGGGTGTCTTTAAAATGGACTTCCGTGGGTGGGCTTTGGGAAGAACTGTATTGCGGGTGAATACTTGAAGCGGAGCAGCTTATTTTAAGATAGCGATAAAGGATTCATAAAGAAACAGACAAAGACTTAGCACAAATAAAGTGTGCCCTGAGTTTTATACCTCGCTTACCGATTCTCTCTTCCATCAGGGAAAGAAAGATCCAGGGTGGACGCTGCAGCGCCAGAGCATTGTTCTCAAGTTTGGGTCAAAAGAGGTCTATGGTGAATCTTGAAGCACTGAAGAGGTCTACGTGAATCGTTCTAAGAAAACTAAATGTTTTGCAGCATTATTGGCCACCTCAAGTATGTGATTGTTCCGGGGACGGAAGATCTTTTGGTCTCAATTGTGCAATCTTTGGAAAGAGGCTAGTTATCTTGGCAAACCTTGGGCGAAACCGAGTTTTGGATGCATTTATTTCCCCCCTATAGTTTTCACCTATTGGTACAGTCGTATCAAGTTCACATCCGAAGCGGAAGGATATGGGCCAAGAAATCAACAGCAACGGAGTGAAACTGATAGGAAGTAGATGACAACAAATCATTTATAAGAATTAGAGAGGGTCTTCTTCTACTCCTCTTGTGGCGCAACAGTCTGGGGTGCACCTGGGCCTCAACCAACATGCCTCTCCAGCCAGCACGAACTTTCGCCAACTGCCGCCAGTTGCGCACTTGTGTGCGCCACCTTAGCCTCGGCCGTCCTCTGGTGCGTTGTCCCAATGGCTCAGATTCGAAGACTTTTCGGGCCGGAACAGTGGTGTCCAGACGCTCTACATGACCTAGCCATCTTAAGCGTTGTATCCGAAGGCTTTACTAGGCGCATGTCGTTGTACAGTCCATAGAGTTCGTCGTTAAATCTTCTACTCCAAATTCCATAAACGCAAATAAGATCAAAAATAGCACGCAAAACTTTTCTCTCGAAAAGACTAAGTGGTTCCACATCCGCTTTTAGCAACGTCCAGGTTTCCGCTCCAAAAAGTCTTAGTCCTTCGAGTGAGGGCTTTATTACTCAATTGCCTCTTGAGCCCAAAGAAACAGCAGAAACCGCGGAGCCGAGGTACACGAAGTCCTTGACGACCTCGAAGTTTCTGCTGCCTAGTGTGACACTCTGTCCGAGACGTCGATGTTGTGCGTCCTTCTTTGATGACAGCATGTACTTCGTTTGCCCTCATTTACCACCAGACCCATTTTAGCCGCTTCTACTTCAATGCCAGCAAATGCCTCATTGACGGCTCGCTGTGTTCGTCCAATCACGTCAATGTCGTCAGCGTAAGCTAGCAACAGAACGGACTTTTAGAAGACCGTGCCTCTGGTGTTGACTTGTGTGTTACTCACGATCTTCTCAAGGATGATGTTAAAGAAACCACAAGACAGTGCGTCGCCTTGTCTAAAACGTTTTTTGACATTGAAGGTCTCGGTGAGTTCGTTCCCGACGTTGACGGAGCAGCGAGAGTTCTCCATCATCATCCTACATAACCTGACTAGAATTAGAAAGAGTTCCGGAGACAAAATGGAGCCTTGTGGAACACCAGCATTGAAATTGTGGAAACCATCAAAGACAACTGTAGTTGCCGTGGCGTAGTGGGTAAGTGCGTCGACCGCCATGCAGAAAGTCTAGGCTCGATTCCCGGACGGGATACCTCGCATTTTTTGATGGCACCACCTCTTTCGAATTGCTGACAACACTCAAAGACTAATTATCTATGAAAAAATACGAGCAGTTACTGTAGAAGCTAGGCCTTTAGTCCCTTATGGGCTGTAGTGCCACTAAATTATTATTATTGGATGGGTAAGTGTTGTTGAATAGGTAAGGAAACTACACTCATCGATGCAACAAGCATGAATCTTTGACAAGGGAGTCTGGTACCAGACCTCGGCAAATGTTTTTTGAAATATCAAGAAGTTTTTTCTTTTTCCTTGCACAAGGATTTATTTTTATTGGAGTTCGGGGAACACTGCGTCAAATTTGAACACTGCTCCGTTGTACTACCGGGTAGTAATCAACATTTAATGTAATTTCTTTGTCTTCCAAAGAAAAACTAGCGAGCTCTTCTGTAAAAGAGAGCTTAGGTTTCTTAGCTCCCACCACGTTAGCATCAAACAGCTGCCACCTGATCCGAGCAAAGGCGGGACATTGACAGAGAAAGTGCTCTGCAGTGTCTTCATCTTCATTTCAGGCATTGCGTAGGGTATCACCGCTAAGCGCAAGCACACTTAAGTGCTTAGAGAATGTGAACTGTCCCGCTTGTAGGCCAAAAAGTCGTCTGCCGTTCTTTGTATCTAGACATAACAAAAAAACCGCGGAACCGCGCTGCATCCTGGAGAGTCATGGCATCCCTGGTTGTGCTGTCGAGAGACTTATCCATTTACGGAAGCCCTAACCAAGGACGCAGGCAGTCCAAATGTGGTTCGAGCCCTAAGAATGCTTCTTTTGATCCTTGCCTAGGATAGAATCAACATTTCGGTGAGATGTGTCATCAAATAAGTGGTGAGCTATGGCTGCGGAAGCTACACAGCTAGGCATTAGGAAACTTCCGAAGTTCAAGACGCTTCGTAAGGCGACGGTTTATGATCGTTTCTATGACTTTAGTTAAAAGGGATGCAAGTACTACGAGTGGGTAGGAGATGTGTGATGAAGGTTATTTTCTTTTATAAGGACGGACCAATTAATAATAACTGAGTAGCGCTACAGCCCTACAAGGGATCAGGGCCTAGCGTCTACACCAACTACTCGTGTTGTGCGTGTGTACTGTTCTCTCATGAGTAGAAGGGACCTACAGTTTTTTTCCGACTCCGAACGACAAGATTTGAGAAGTTTTTCATAGACAATTAGTCCTAGAGTGTTGTCAGTAACCCGAAAGAGGTGGTGCCGTCAAAAAATGCGAGGTGTTCCGTCCGTAAATCGAGGGATGAACTAAGCAAATCATTTTTTCATACTGTTTCGGAAAGAAAACTTAAGAGTACGATTGACCATGAAGCTTGCGTAGTGTTTTTGTTAGAGTAGCGCGTCACCTCTTCTGAAAAATTGATTACAAGCCACCTTTCAAAGCGACCTTGGACACTTCAATACCGATTAAAATAACATTTGGGTACGGAAGTGGTACGCTCTCAAGTATAGGCGAAAAAATGTGAAACAAACAGATTCATTTAGTCTAAGGAACTGAAAGCTAAAATGTTATCGTAGGAGACGTATACTCATGTGTTTTTTACAAGTGATCAAAAGTTGTAAGTTCTGTTGGGACATTAAGCTCCTAGCTCAAAACCTTGATTTCCCTTCAATTTGTAGGTTAGTATGCTCCACGGCGCCTTCTCCTTTCGTCCTTCGCTGTATGAATAACCTTCAAAATAGGACGTCCATCTGAAGCACACACACACAGACATAGTACATCCAAAAATGATTGACTTTCCTATTTCCACTCCCGACTACCATATTGTGCAGAGCATAGAGAAAACAAAGGCACTCGTCTCCAAACAATAGAAACATATTTCCTTGAAGGTCAATTAAGCAATTCACGAATGGCTGAACACGGGAAACAGGCCGATGACGCACGACCGTCAACAAATACTCGCAGCCTCAGTCAAAAACAACAACCGCAGATAGTTTCATTTCAATTCCCCAACAATCAGCGTCCTTTGTTCGGCGATGACAAAGAAATTCCCAGAAACTCGTCCGTCTCTCATTTCGATCCGAATGCCGAACCAATTCAACGAATCGAACGACTCGGACGATGAAAAGATTTAATGCCTCGTGGCAGCCGACATCCTGAATCCTATTAATCATTCATACTCGATGTATAATACATAATTGAAATCTATTACACCAGAAAATGACAAAGAGGAGAGCGACCGCCCCGTCCCGCCCCACTCCCACCCATCACTTGTCACAAATTGTGAAGCACTTAGGAAGTGGGCACCACCGTGGTTCAAGGACACGCATGCGGAACGTAAATCACCGTCAATTTTACGGCGAGCAGGTCCAAATCGCAAACTCCACCCGTGAGTGCGGGCGAAAAGAAAATCTCAGATTCGATGATGAATGGTTCCAAGACGAACGCGCATCGTGGGGATTTCGTTCATTCACTCAAGGCCAAGGAGGCGATAGTGGCAAGCCGCCCACCCACCACCGCCAGTGTCGGAACTATGCGCAGGTAAACAATGCCGAGCTGGCGCGATACGTACTCAATCTGAAACCGAAAAGCTGGAGGCTGTGCGCCCAGTAATCCCCCACGTGTGGCAGGGGTGTTCATTACTCACCGCAAGCGACGAAGGACAAACGAAAAAAAAAATGCAAAAAACCAAGCTAAATCGAAGCCAAAAAATCCTGGCAAATAAATTAAAGCACGCACTGGAGCAATTTGTCTCCCCGAGTACAGTCACACCACACACGAGCGGGACCGGTGCCTTGCACTGCTTTATCAAGCAGTCTGGGGAGTT
The DNA here is from genome assembly GCA_944738645.1 of Eristalinus sepulchralis. Taxonomy (NCBI): domain Eukaryota; kingdom Metazoa; phylum Arthropoda; class Insecta; order Diptera; family Syrphidae; genus Eristalinus; species Eristalinus sepulchralis. The sequence continues at coordinate 11,383,026 of OX122883.1, read as the reverse complement.
GGTTGTCACCACCGCCCCCTGGAGTGGCAGCGAGAAATTTACTTTGCCCACCGGTCCCACGACTCCAGGGTCTTCGTGGAGCGAGGGCGTAATCGGAACATGCCTGAGAACGGTAGAATTTAATTCTTTGATTGATCCTGCAAGGACGACTACGATTGCGACCTCGTGGCTGTGTGGAGGAGGGAGCCCTTTCGCCCCAATGGAATGTGTATGTGTGTGCGTATCAGATTTAAATTGGGAAAATAAACAAAATCGGCAATCCGTGATTACTCCGGGAGAATACAGATAAAGTTCTCAGGTTTAATACGCCATTGAGTGTGGATTATGTTACTTAGCGGAGTGTGGAACGTGTAGCACATTCGGTATGCTCCCGGGGGCGACACACGGTCTCCGACACGGACGGCACTGTGCTTGGTATTTTAATGAGCTCTTCTCTGCGACCGACGCTCAGTTCTCAGCGGGAGTGAATTTTTTCGCCTCCTTCATCGGTCGGTGGACGGGATTGCATGTCGACTATGATATCCGTGATATCTGCTGCGGAAGGAGTCTTTTTGTGGCACGCAATCAATATTCAAATGGCTTGGGATACCTTTTGCCGGGAGGTTGCTTACGTGTTCATAGTTTGGTCAACGCCCACGGTGACTGAGGCCGGGGTGCATGTTGGGGCAGGTCATCTTTGGGTTGACCTTTTCGGTGATGCGGGTGGACCGGAGTGGGTGAGGGGGTGGAAAGGGCGTAACACCAATTGACTGCGGTGATTGTGGGGAGGATAAGCGGTTCAGACGTTGCCGCAATCCGTTTATGAATTGGGGACTGCAGAGAAGGTGGCCTGCAGATTGGAGATTGTGAAAAGGTAACTCCGGAACGGCGCTGATTATGTGAGAAGGTGGTAAGGGATGGGATAGCTCTATTACTGTGTTCCTTTCGCAAGGCGAACGAGTGAGAGTTTTTTAGGTGGACAACATCTGATTGTCTGTTACACGGCAGAATTTGATGCAAAAGGGTGTTCGGGAAGCAAACAAGGAATTGAAAGCAATTTGAATTAGGTGTCTCTCCTTGGTAAGTTTGGACGAAAATCGCTTTGAATATGAATACTTTTCATACCGCCCAGCTCAACAAGGACGCAAAGCGCAAGTTGCAAGGGATATACTTATCAGCATCCCTCTATGCCGAATGTGTAAGTTGTGGGTTTAGAGAGAGACTATATCCAATGCTTATTCCTAAGTCAAAGTTCCCCAGACTGCCAGTTTTCAAAAGTCGTTGACAATCCTTTCAAAGCTTCATCTTCGGAAGTGCTTCTATGGCATTGAGCTAAACGCTCAATTATGCAGAATTTATGATTTCAGGATCTTGTGGAATATTTTCTTATCCTTAGACAAAGGAGAAACGTCTATGATCTGTGTGGCGCAAGTGGGAAATGTTGAATGTGTCCCCGAAAGATGTTCAACAATTTGTTTCCACATTTAAAAAAACTTCACACACAGACAAAGAGCCGGGAAGGTCCCCCAGCCACCTGGCCTTATCAAGTAGAGTTACTGGTCCTGTTGGGACAGAACACAAACCTCGTCTCTGCCTGCGATAGTGTGTTTTCAGCCATAGCCATCACGATACTCCCACAAGGAGGATAATACACGGTCAGGCTTGAATCAGTTTCATGAGCTACTGACCTCCTGTGGCACCAAAATTCAGTATCCTCTAGCCTCTAGTCAAACCTCTGCAAGACTCTGGTCAAGTCTCTGGTACAGCCTCTGGTCAAGCCTCTGGTCAATTCATCGTTATCAGACTAGTTCCATCAACACTTCGGGCCTGGTACCCACCATTACACCAAATAGACTTTGGCTCCATTAGTATTAAGGTTGACACAATTTACGGATGTAGGTTTGAATAAGATGATGCAGCAGCTCGGGTACATCATCTGGGAAGGTTCCAAAAGCAATAAACTCAAGCCAAGACCCATCTCGCCATAGCCACTGCCTTCGGCGTGAAAGTGTCTTCTCATGAATGAACGCCGCAGGGTACACTTCGCAGAAACAACATTTCATACTCAATCTGAATGACGTTGCAATTAGTGTTAGATAGGAGCAACGGCGCCCCCAAGGCCACATTCCAAATTTGAAAACCCAAAAGCACACTGCCACTACCCCATAAATCATGCCGACCGATGTAAATCTCCGGAGAACCTTTCATTTGTCCGTAAGGCCTGACCAGCAAAGAGAACTTCCAACTAATCCACTCTCCCTCGCGGCCGATAATAAACTATTCTATTAGGTCCTCATACTTGAACCCGCCACTTATTCTTGAGCGCATAAATTTTGTCTTAATTTAGGTCTCCGAAGGAAAGTGCCTCAAAACTACTTGATGCAAGCAATCTCCTGTTTACCAAATGAAACGACCGAGCACTAGTGGGCAACCCTTTTTGCGAAACAACGCCTTGGCCACCCTCGGACACTCCATCAGCTCCCGGTCAGATAAGCATCACCGGAAGAGCTCTCCCTCGCATAAAACAAATTCCGGACAAACGAAAACACTTCCCCTGACCTCCATTTCTTTTAAAACTTCCATTGCCGCATATAAATCCACTGATTGCAGCGCTGCCAATGGCATTTACTTGTGCGGACATTATGTCCTGCCGCATGTTTTTCTGTCTCCTC
>OX122883.1:11359033-11380175 GCA_944738645.1 Eristalinus sepulchralis | reverse complement strand
ACGCTCTGTCCGAGACGCCGATGTTGTGTGTCCTTCCTTGATGACAGCATGTACTTCGTTTTGCCCTCATTTACCACCAGACCCATTTTAGCCGCTTCCGCTTCAATGCCAGCAAACGCATCATTGACGGCTCGCTGTGTTCGACCAATCACGTCAATGTCGTCGGCGTAAGCTAGCAATTGAGCTGACTTTTGGAAGATCGTACCTCTGGTGTTGACCTGTGAGTTACGCACGATCTTCTCCAGGATGATGTTAAAAAAGTCACATGACAGTGCGTCGCCTTGTCTAAAACCTTTTTTGACATTGAAGGTCTCGGTGAGTTCGTTCCCGACCTTGACGGAGCAGCGAGAGTTCTCCATCGTCATCCTACACAATCTGACGAGTTTGGTAGGAATGTCAAAACTAGACATGGCATTGTATAGCTCGTCTCTATGCACACTGTCATATGCGGCCTTGAAATCGACGAATAGGTGGTGAGTGTCGATTTGCATTTCTTGGGTCTTTTCCAGGATCTGCCGTAGTGTGAAGATTTGGTCGATGGTGGACTTCCCTGGCCTGAAACCACACTGATAAGGACCAATCAGGTTGTTGACAAACGGTTTCAGGCGTTCACACAATACGGCAGAGAGGATCTTGTATGCGATGTTAAGGAGACTTATCCCTCGATAGTTGGCGCAGTCGAAGGGGTCTCCTTTCTTGTGGACCGGACAGACGACACTGAGATTCCACTCATCGGGCATGCTTTCCTCCGACCATATCTTACAGATGAGCTGGTGCATGCGCCCAACCAGGTCATCCCCAGCCGCTTTGAACAGTTCTGCGGACAGTCCATCCGCTCCAGCAGCTTTATTTGACTTCAGTCTCGATATTGCTATCTTGACCTCGTCTAAGTCGGGGGGACGGAATTCTTGTCTATCATCGTCCAAATTAAGTGGAACATTCTGCCTAACAGCGGGATTTGGGTCGTCATCGCCGTTTAAGAGTCTGCAGAAATGATCTTTCCAGATTCTCAGAATCGATTGGCGACTCTACTACTAGGTTTCCGTTTTGGTCCCGGCAGGCTTCGGTCCGAACCCTGTATCCACCGGATAGCTGTTTCACCTTTCGGTAAAACTTTCGGACTTCATTCCTGCCATAACATCTCTCCATCTCTTCGACCGCGCGCTTCTCATGCTCTCTCTTTTTCCTTCTGAGAAGCCGGTTCTCTTCCCTTCTTTTCTGTTCGTAGAGCTCACGAACAGCTCTCGTTGTCCGATGCAGCGTTGCCTGGTAGGCCTCCTGTTTGGCTGCATGTGCCTGCCTGCACTCGTCGTCAAACCATGGGTTCCTCCTAGGTGGTGGCGTGAAACCCAGCACATCAGTGGCAGCTTCTTTGATGGCTTTTTGACAACGTTTCCATTCTTCTTCTATTGTTAGTGCAGGCAGCGTCGAACTTTGGGAGAGTTTTAGGGAGACTCGGTCGGCAAAGATCCCAGCGACCTGTTGCGATTGTAGCTTTCCGACGTCAAACCGTTTCGGCCTATCTCGACTCCGTTGTTCTCTCGATATCCGGGTTCTTACCTTGGCTACAACAAGGTGATGATCCGAGTCGATGTTAGCGCCTCGGAATGTTCGGACATCGAGAATGTTGGAGGAGTGTCTGACGTCGATCGCAACGTGATCAATCTGGTTGACGGTTGATTGATCAGGGGATCGCCAGGTTCCTTTATGGATGTTGCGATGTGGGAACCGCGTACTGCTCATAGAGAGGTTCCGCCCCGCGGCGAAGTCCAGCAGCCTGAGTCCGTTTCCGGAAGTCGTGTCGTGCAGGCTGTGTTTCCCGATGACGCCAGCAAAGATGTCCTCTTTCCCCAGCTGAGCATTGAAATCTCCTAGAACGATCTTGGTGTCATAGCTGGGGCATCGATCGTATGTTCTTTCTAGGAGATCATAGAACTCATCCTTGCTGTTGTCATCCTTTTCTTCTGTCGGGGCGTGACATTCCTACCGTCATTAGTAAAAAGACACATAAACAAGAAAGGACGATATCCATTCTGGACTTAAAAAAGACTCGTTATTCGAAATGACATTGAATTTCAGATTGTGCTAAATAATAGCACCAAATGCAAAAACTCATAGATATGACAAACAGTGAAGTTTTTGCTTTTATTTTTGTTATTATGTCAGTACTTGGTCGCACAAGCTTTATTTTTAAGGACAGCGTCACAACGTCGTGGCATGGAGTCGTTTAAGGCCTGACATCACTGATCAGGGATATTCTCCCACGCAACTTGCACAACATCCCATAGCTGTTATTTATTTTGGAGACTTGCTTCATACACAGCTGTCTTTACATCTGTCCAAAGGTTTTCAATGTGACTCAGGTCCAGAGACTGAGGCAACCACTCCATAACTTGAATTTTCTTGGTTTAGAGAAATTATTTGTCCAGTTTATTTGTATGTTTAGAATCCATCTAAGTGGCATATTCATCGTTTCTCTCATTGTGCTGACAAAATTATGAGGTTGTTTCCCAAGCTGAAATTGTTGGACTAGTTCCACATCCTACGTCATAAAAACACGTCTTATGCAATCGCACGAAGGGAGTTCTTATTATTTTACCGCTTTGGTGATATCATGGCGGCATGGCGCAATGCTTCAAGTTCTATGTTTCTGTTGTTATAAATATTTGCCCTTATAAGTTTATTTAGTTCTCTCAAAGACTGTCGACATGGGTTTGGGGGCCAACGAAACAACAGCTGACACTGCACCAACCGTCCCATAAATCTACTTCACTTGCCAATAAGATGTTTTCAGTCCTTTTCGCGGTACAGCTTGGATTAAAACTGGGCGTCAATCAACAAGCCAGCTGCCCTAAGTTTGACACGCCAAATTGGTTAAAGTTCTTCTCCACTAGAGTGCGACATCGGATCTGTGGGCACATCATTTTTTGCGATGCCTCTCTGTGCCCCTGTGTTGTGTTCTCAATGCGCGTTACATGCCTATCCATCTTAGGCGTTGAATCTGTAGACGCCTGGCAGTCTATACAGTTCGTGGTTGAATCTTCTTCTCCAGAAACCATCAGCGCAACCAGGCCAACGATTGAAGGTAGAACTTTTCTTGAAAAGACTTTCTTTATCTTCTCTTCAGCAATACAGAAGCACTCAGAATAATTTTATGAAGTTAGCTTTGTCCCTTATTAGAGCGCTCTACTACTCAACTCTCTAAATAACATTGGTCGGCAAGAGTTCTCAATTTCAGTAGTGACGCTGTTCGTACTGTTTACCTGACCACCGAGGAAAATTCTTCGCTTTCTTGAAGTTTCAGCTGCTCAATGTGACGTCGTCTATGTTGTGTGTCCTTTCGTTTTACCCTCGTTCGCCGTTAAACCAATTCTGGCAACCTCCCCTTCGATACCAGCAAACGCTTCACTGACATCTCGCTGTGGTCGACCAATCACCTCAATGTCGTCGGCATAAGCTAGCAGTTGAACGAACTTTTAAAAGATCGTACGTTTGGTGTTGACTTGTGAGTTACGCACGATCTCCAGTCATCCAAAAAAAGGGAAATTTATTTCATTTTTGATCCGCCGTGCCTTACAATCTTGATAGTACACCCCGGTTGAAGCTCATATTTTCTTCGTTTGCGAACAAATGTCCTGGTCCCAGGAGTACCAAATAAAATTAATTTGGATACGTCCGTCCGTAATATATTGCGCCATTTAGAAGGTGTCCAGTTCAGGTGTTCTTTTGCAAATTTGGTTCGTTTTAGTAGGTTAATTTTTGACAGAAGTGGTACTTTTGCAAATTTAAATTCGTCTGCATTTCCGGTAACGGGACCTTTTTCATTGACAAAATTGTTGTTGTGCTGTAAATATGATGTGTTTGCATGACGGTAGGAAACAAGTTTTTAGCAAAATAGTGACAAAGTCGAACTTGGTGCTATTATTTTGCACAGTGCTGTACATAGCCAACGCTTACGATCCGATTTGCATCAACTTTACATAGCAAGCAGTTTTTGAAACTGCAGCCTTAAACTATCAACACCACGAAGCCAGTGGAGTCAACTACTTGAACCACGTTGTATTTCGAGAAGAATGGGTATATTTGTACACCCATCAGTAAGGGCCGCATTTTAATTCCTTGAAGGACATTCCCTCTTATTGTAACTTACCATCCACGACGTCGACTGCTTCCATTCCTCCTTATGCTTATCTTTCGCAGAAGAAAAAAACTATTGCAATCAATGACATCACTCTTTCCAGAAAATTATTTTAAATTACAAACGACAAATAAACATCTTCACCCAGACCTTGCTTCAATACAAATTACAGCAAATTGAAATTGCATCGACAACCCAGCTTCTCTTGCATTATCCAGCGATGCCTTTTCCAACTGCAAGTCCTTCGATCCTTTAATAACCAAGCACATTATTCGCTTCACGTGCCGAGGCGGTTCTCGCCCATTCGCCGTGCACTGCGGCGCATTGTTTCAGAGCACGGGCCTTCAACGATAAGGTTTCACTCAAATTTGTCGAAATAATTTCAGCCTCGTCCGTTCATTGATTTCTGGTCTTGTAATTTAAAATGATTCCGTAGCACAGTGCACATTGCCTTGCCAGACGCGGCCCGCGCCACCACGCACCCACGCACATGAGTATTCACCGAATGGCTCCACAAGGGCGCGTGATGATGATGGTGATGGCATCCTCCGTCTCGTATGTCCTGCAGCGACTGCAACAAAATATCATGTGAATCAAATTTTCGATGAATCTCAACGCAACGCAACGTGAAAGGTGTTCGCCGCCATTTTCTCAATTGGCACACATCGCGACGTGTATCGCATGAGAACACATCCTCTGGCCACCACTGCTTTCACACCAGATGCATTTAATTGGTTATTTTGAAGCGGGCGCGCATATCGTGGAACGGACGAGTGTGTGTCTGTGCGGAAGGAAAATTCACTTGCTGGATATCCTGGTCATGATATGAAATTCACGTTCCTTTGGAGCATGAAGGATGCGGGATGATGGCACGAGGTTGGGGGACAATTCATATCGAAGGCGAACAAGCGGCGATAACGTGGACAAGAGTTCAGAGGACTGTGACCGCTTTTGCAGTTTTGAAAGCACACTTGTGATTTCTGGCTCCACAGTGTGCCGCGGGGAGGGGCAGAGGAAGAAGGCGGTAAATACAAGAGGAGCACGTGAGCAGAAAGTTGGTTGCCCATATTCGGTTTCGCAAAGACTTGGTCTTAGGGCACGAAATGAATCAGGAAATGACACTCAATTAACCTAAAGCTGTGCATGGCGTGCTAGTGTGTAGTAGTGTGGAAATGCCAGGATTTTGTATAAGCGTAGTGTGTTTTTCCAGATAAATTTGTTTTTCAACACAACAACTCATTTGACATATCCGCCGGGTTTTATTTAGTTTAGGGCTGTGATTAGACATTCTAAATGATTGGACTCAGAATACGTGGTCTGTTCAAAAAACAAAGTGAACTTTAAAATAACGTACATTCGATTATCGATTTTTTTATTTTGTTATGTTAGTACACTTGTCTGGTGGCTGGGTGATGTGGGAACAGGGTAGGCACTGATTGGTATCAACCTAGCGATGCCCAGTTGTTGTAACTGTTTCCCACACATCAACTGTGCTTATAGTACCTCCGCGTCGGTAGCCACCGGATACTGGTTGTTGTTCATCCGAACTCAACTTGCTAAACCTATAAGTGCGACCTCCGCCGAAGAGGTATAAAAAAGGGCCCGGTCCTCCAGGTTGGGGGTGTGCGTCGGGGTAACTGCCCGGCCACAGTAAAAAGAACAAGTTACGAACCGACCGAATGCCTCGGATACGGATGGATACACTGTTGACGACCCCCGCAAACGAACAAAGGACAATGATTTACGGATCTGCACGTGGAATGTGAGGTCCCTAAACAGACCACGTGCAGCCGATGAACTTGCGGAGGCCCTGGACTGCTATAAAGCAGACATTACCGCAATCCAGGAAATGCGGTGGGATGGGCCGGGCAAGAGAAGAGTGAGAAACTGCGACATTTACCACGGCGACTGCTACAGGGAGAGAGGGAAACGCTTATTTGGATGCGGTTTTGTTGTTCGAGGCAGACTTAGGCAAAAAGTCTTAAGCTTCCAATACATAAGCGAACGCCTCATAACAATCCGCATCAAGGCTAAATTCGGAAATATAAGCCTCATATGCGCCCACGCCCCGACAGAGGAAAAAGATGACAGCAGTAAAGAAGACTTCTATCACCTCCTAGAAAGGACTTACGATCGTTGCCCCAGCTACGACACCAAGATCGTTCTAGGAGATTTCAACGCTCAGCTGGGAAGAGAAGAAGTCTTTGCTAAAGTCATCGGAAGACACAGCCTGCACGCCAACACCTCCGGAAACGGACTCAGGCTAGTTGACTTCGCCTCGGGGCGAAATCTCTCTGTGGCCAGCACGCGGTTCCCACACCTCAACATTCATAAAGGGACCTGGCGATCACCTGATCAATCAACCGTCAACCAGATTGATCATGTTGCGATCGACGTCAGACACTCCTCCAGTATTCTCGATGTCCGAACCTTCCGAGGTGCAAACATCGACTCGGATCATTTCCTTGTTGTAGCTAAGGTAAGAACCCGGATATCGAGAGAGCAACGGAGTCGAGACAGGCCAAAACGGTTTGACGTCGGAAAGCTACAATCGCAGCCGATCGCTAGAGCCTTTACCGATCGATTCTCCCTGAAACTGTCTCAAAGTTCGACGCTGCCTGCACAAACAATAGAAGACAAATGGAAACGTTGTCAAGAAGCCATCAAAGAGGCCGCCACTGATGTGCTGGGTTTCATGCCACCACCTAAGAGGAACCCATGGCTTGACGACGAGTGCAGGCAGGCGCATGCAGCCAAACAGGAAGCTTACAAGGCAACGCTGCATCGAACGACGAGAGCTGTTTGTGAGCTCTACAAACAGAGAAGAAGGGAAGAGAACCGGCTTCTCAGAAGAAAAAAGAAAGAGCACGAGAAGCGCGCGGTCGAGGAAATGGAGAGGTGCTATGGCAGGAATGACGTCCGAAATTTTTACCGCAAGGTAAAACAGTTATCTGGCGGTTACAAACCTCGGACTGAAGCCTGCCGGGACCAAAATGGACAACTGGTGGTAGAGTCGCAGTCGGTGCTGAGAATCTGGAAGGATCATTTCTGCAGACTCCTAAACGGCGATGACGACACAAATCCCGCTGTTAGGCAGAATGTTCCACCCAATTTGGACGACGATGGACAAGAATTCCGTCCCCCCGACCTCGACGAGGTCAAGATAGCAATATCGAGACTGAAGTCGAACAAAGCTGCTGGCGCGGACGGACTATCCGCAGAGCTGTTCAAAGCGGCTGGGGATGAGCTGGTTGGGTGCATGCACCAGCTCATCTGTGAGATATGGTCGGAGGAAAGCATGCCCGACGAGTGGAATCTCAGCATCGTATGCCCGGTCCACAAGAAAGGAGACCCCTTCGACTGCGCCAACTATCGAGGGATCAGTCTCCTTAATATCGCGTATAAGATTCTCTCTGCCGTATTGTGTGAGCGCCTGAAACCGTTCGTCAACAACCTAATAGGTCCTTATCAGTGTGGTTTCAGGCCAGGGAAGTCCACAATCGACCAGATCTTCACACTGCGGCAAATCCTGGAGAAGTCCCAAGAAGTACAAATCGACACCCACCATCTATTTGTCGATTTCAAGGCCGCGTATGACAGCGTGCATAGAGACGAGCTATACAGTGCCATGTCTAGTTTTGGCATCCCTACCAAACTCGTCAGATTGTGTAGGATGACGATGGAGAACTCTCGCTGCTCCGTCAAGGTCGGTAGCGAACTCACCGAGACCTTCGATGTCAAAAAAGGATTTAGACAAGGCGACGCGCTGTCATGCGACTTCTTTAACATCATTCTTGAGGGGATCGTGCGTAACTCACACGTCAACACCAGAGGCACGATCTTCCACAAGTCCGTTCAACTGCTAGCTTATGCGGATGACATTGACGTGATCGGCCGAACTCAGCGAGCCGTCAATGAGGCGTTTGCTAGCATCGAAGCGGAAGCGGCTAAAGTGGGACTGGTGGTAAACGAGGGCAAAACAAAGTATATGCTGTCATCAAAGAAGGACGCAGAACATCGACGTCTCGGACAGAGCGTCACTATGGACAGCAGACGTTTCGAGGTAGTGAAGGACTTCGTCTATCGAATAGGGACAATAACATCAGTACCGAAATCAAGCGCAGAATCACTCTTGCCAATCGCTGTTTCTTTGGGCTTAAGAGGCAATTGAGTAATAAAGCCCTCTCCCGAACGACCAAAGTAACTTTGTACAACACCTTGATCATCCCTGTCCTGCTTTACGGCGCAGAAACCTGGACGTTACTAAAAGCGGATGAAGAAGCCCTTGGTCTATTCGAGAGAAAAGTTCTGCGTGCGATTTTTGGTCCTGTTTGCGTTGATGGCATCTGGAGGAGAAGATTCAACCACGAACTGTATGGGCTGTACGGCGGCATGAACCTAGTCAAGCGTCTACGGATACAACGCTTAAGGTGGCTAGGCCATGTAGAGCGGATGGACAGCACTGCTCCGGCCCGAAGAGTCTTCGAATCCGAACCACAGGGACAACGCAACAGAGGACGTCCTAGATTGAGATGGCGCACACAAGTGGAAAAGGACCTCAACCAACTTGGAGTGCGCAACTGGAAGCAGCTGGCAAGAGATCGTGCTAGCTGGAGAGGCATGTTGGTTGAGGCCCAGGTCCACCCCGGACTGTAGCGCCATCCGAAGAAGAAGAAGAAGAAGAAGAAGTACACTTGTCTCGAATATGTGTTTACAGTTTCAGCAATACGCGTACTTGAATTGCTTTTAACAATTTTGAAAACGAAGCCATCTGCGTGTGAGTATAACTTGCACTTGCAGTGGTGGTGCGGCATTTATACCGAATTCTGAAAATATGATATATGTACAAGAATGTATATACGTATGTTCAACAATGACAAAAAGCAATAATAGATAATTATTCCTGAGTAAGGTAGACGTGTTTCGCTTGTTCGGCAGTTCCTGCTATCGAAAAGAATGGAGATAAGTGCTTGTAATGTTGTTAATGGCATACGGTAAGTGTATTCTGAGTCAAAAAAATGCTCACAAGTGGTACAACCTTTTCATGGAAGGTTAAGAAGATGTAAATGGTGACGGTCGCCATAGACGCCCCAGCACAAAATGTTGAAAAAGTGAAGAATATTGTTATGGAAAATCTTTGAATCACAATTTGAGAAGATGCTGAAGTTGTCAGCATATTTCTTTCGCAAATTTAGGACACGAAGCGTGTGTCACCGAAGTTCGTTCAAAAATTGCTGAATTTGGTTCTGCTTGTTCGTAATTTTTTAGGCAGATTAACACCTTGACCATGGTTTAGCCACCGTATTCACCAGATTTGGCACCATGCGACCTCTTTCCGTTCCCAAGTTCAAAGAGATCCATGAAAAGACGGCGTTTTGCGACGATTGAGGAGACACACACCGAATCGCTGAGAGAGCTCAAGGGCACACATAAAAGTACATATTAGATCTGTGTCGAGGATTGGAAAACACGCTGTATTATATCTGAGGGCGACTTCTTTGAAGGGACAAAATAGGAATTGATGAATAAATTAATATTTTATGAGAAACAGAAAAATTCGACTTATTTTTTTAAACAGGCCTCACATATGCGGCTCTGGTTAACATTCAAAAGTAATGCCCCAGTCTAGGCTTTTCGATACGCTTCAAACGTACTTTTTCAAAGGAGCGGTAGGACCCATATTACAAGAGTCGTCACACCCGCAACTGAAGATCTTAAAGGGAATGTCAGTCAACATCCTGCACCGGTTGACTGCCACCTTCTTCTCTGTCTACCGAGCTATTTGTAGAGCACTATGTAGTTTTTTGTATCTTTGTCGAAAAAGTAGAACAACTTTCTATCTCCAAACTAAAAGATTCTGAATAGAATAGGGCAAACAGACTAACGAGAGAGCCACGGTAAGTATATTTATCGTTCCTACATTTTATTTTTCGAGACAATATATTATTACACACATTTTCTTCCCTAAATATATCAATAGTTTAGCTTAGAGCGCCCGCATAGAGCCAGTAAGTAGTTATAAGATTTTTCTGTCGTACCTAGGTTAAGCGTTTTATACCTAGTTTTAAAATACCATTAGATAAATAATAAAAAAATGCCTTTTAAACTAAAACTAAACATTTTCTTCCCTGTCATCAGTTGAGTAAAAATAGGTAACTTATGGTTTGTGTTTCAAAATGGATAACTTAAGGTTTGAGTTTCAATGGAACCAAACATTCTTAATAAACGAAATTTATTCAAGGACTGTCAGAACAAATGCAATGGTGGCAGTGGCTCTTAAGACTGTCCAGGATTTGTGAAATATGTATACGTCTCTCTTTCTTTGATAAATATGTTAGGTCATTGCGCCATGTTAGGTTAGGCGTCAGATTCAAACATCCTTTTGTTTTTAGGGGCCTAGTAAGCTGCTCCTGAATTAATTTTTGTGAAGGATACAAGATTCCATTTAATCATTTTTTGGTGTACCTTTCTTCTACTTTTTTGACATTAAAGAAACTTGTTTCACTCCCGTGCAAAATTTACCATTTGTGCCAGACGAACATATCACACATAACATTCCTTAAAATGGGATCTCAACTGGACATCCATGTTCCCGTGTTAGGCACACTATCAAGAAGTTGTTACATGTTTACGAATTGACCGACTTTGATGACAACTAGTCAAGTACAGACAGGCGACAAGTTGACCACGTTTTTTCAATTCGTCGTTTTGATGGAATCAAAACTAATTTCGGGTTGTTATTCCATCCTTCCCTTCATGACAGTCATACTCTCCGTAGCTCCTGAATTCATGATTTGAGACTCTGAAATTCGAAACTGACATAACGACCATGAGACCAGCATAAACATTTAGTTTTTGAAAATGTTGGCTGGTGGTTTGGGGCAAAATTGTAAATTTTAATTAACCCCGACAAGTGCTAAATGAATTAACAGATTTTTTGATATTAAGTTGAAGCTCAATTAAACAGCCTCACATTTTAACAATGCTTGTCTTCAACCCTGCGGCTTAGGCTCCACACCAGTGCAAAATGAGAAACATCACAAAATTAAGACTTTTAACTAAATTTTACCGATTTTGTCGAAGGTTTCAAATTTCGAGGATTTTAAAAGCAGTTTCGAAGAGCCTTCTGAATGTACTAAGAAACGACAAGCATTTGTTGCATGGGTATATTGCAGATAAATAGAGTGGCCCAAAGAAAACGCGAGATAATAATTTTAAATAAAACAAAAAATTATTTTGATATTTTTTTTTATTATGATAGACGAATTTACGTCAATTATGTCAAAACCAAATATCAGAGAAATGCTCGTCACTGCTTCGGTGACTGATGGTCGATATTTTTAATTCAAATTTTTCATCCCTTAGCTCCTAAATTTTTCATGGCCGATTGACGTATTCTCCTTTTTTCTAAAAATCTGCAAAGAAATAAGTACAACGATGTTAAATAATATGGTCGAAGCGGCCAACTAACATCACTACGACGTGAGATGAAGCAAACAGAATTATTCGCGCCAAAGAGTATTTTTTTTGTTGAATGTGTGGCAATGGGCTGGGTCCATATCGTCTGGGTCCATATGTGCGTCATTATCTTGAGATAGCGAATTACATCCACTCTACCTGCTTGGTCAGCCTTTTATAACACTTTCACTTATAATAACAATTTTTACGGCAAAACGAACTGGGCACAGGTGTCAACACATTTCCTACAGGCAGTGTCTACCCGGCACCTACCCGCCGCTGCCTTCTCATCATCAACAGACACGCCTAAAAGCCCTTTTAGACCATTATCCGCCACTCAATTTTAGCCCGCTGCCCAAACGCAGCGTAAGCACTATTTCATTGCACAGCTTCCTTAGCAACACATATGTTGACCGGCTACTTACTTGACACTATTTAACAGCAGATGCAATCGCACAGGTGATCGCATGAACTGCACACTTTGCTCACTAAGCCTCTGGACTTAGTTCAGAGTAAGTCACCTCGGCAAATAAGTAGCACACTTTTATATATGAGACGCATTGACAAGCTATTCGCGAGGTGCGTCGACGATTCCACTAAACCCATCATGGCCCAAATTAAATGTCACTTCAAATTTAGCATCAATGTCAACGATTCTGTTTATGACGACCAGACACAAAGAAATCTAATAACACTTCAGCCAACAAGGGACTAGGCCCTAGCTTCTTCAGCAACTACTCGTGTTGTGCGTGCTACTGTTCTCTCACGAGTAAAAGGGACGTACAGTTTTTTCCGTCTCCGAACGGCGAGATTTGAGAAGCTTTTCATAGACAATTGATACCCTTTGAGCCTTACCAGCAACTCGAAAGACTTGGTGCCATGAAAAATTCGAGGTATTCAGTCCGGTAATTGAACTTGTGACCTTCGGCGTGTGAGTTGACGCACATACCCACTACCTCACGGCGACGACGTGTTGTCGTAGTTCCAGTGCCCGACGAAGTTTAGTGGTTTGGTTCTATAAACAAATGCTTCCACTGTATTGCTTTTAACATCGATACACGTGGATATACGATACGACAAGTATTTAGGAAACTGCCACAAAATCTCCATTTGAAGGTGAAGGATTCGGCATAACACAATATGTTCCCTTCCTTGGAATCGGCTGTCATTTATGAGAAATGTTTCAAGCCGTAAGGATATGCCAGAGATGATTTTTTTTTTACTTGTGACTAAAGGTCTTTAACTATCCAGCGATTCAGCTTTCATCAAACTAAACTATAATTGAAATGGAAGGAAGTCCTAATGTCCACAAAATGCATAGTGTCATAACTTTAACTAACTTTCATCACGTTACCTTGTGCGAAGCTTAAACGTTCGATCGCAACGTTTGTTTTCATTACAACTGCTCTCTCAATGCCCTGATAACGCCTTGTAATTTTTTCTCCTTTAACCCATTTGTTTCAAAAACCCTTATCACGCGAATGACTTGAACCTTGCCAGAGCCAAAAAGAATGCATCGTATCCCCCTCCGGCGGCAGACACAATTGCGTGAAAAGAATGCTTCAGCCATTCGAACCATTTTCACTTTATACCCAAACATCAACCGGCTAATTGCTGAAAACCGGTTCCCTGAAATATGCTGTCACTTTACTTTTACTGCTAGCAAATGCGCCAAGGCCCTCCGGCCCTACATCAAACCGAATAGCACCTCAGTTGTCATGACTCCGGGCCAGGAGCAAAGGCGGTAATTAAACTCGAAGGACAATGTTAATCGCCGCTTAAATGTGAATAATAAAATCCTGGCGGTAGTGCAAGTATAAAATTATTTACGAGGCCCTCCCGCCCGCCGCGGGCACCGTTGCGTCAGTCACATTTGCTGGATCCGAGCACATCCTTGAAGGACAATCACGTTTCTCATAATCCGTTTTCTTGTCGGCGGCACATTATCGTTCACTTATTCGATTGCCCGTTTAATTGGCCTCTCGTCGTCGGCCGGGAATGGGAGACAAGTGCAAGACGTCTTTTACGGCTCCCAGCGTCATGATGAGAACTTTTATTGTGCTTAAGGACAGCGATTAGTTACAGTTTCCCACCCCTCACCTGCCTCGTGTCCTGTCCGACCAACTCGCAACTGGGAAGAGGACGAAGTCTTCGAAATCATTTCGCAAAAACCACAGTTCAGTGGCAGGTGGAATGCCGCCCAATGTAAACCGGTTTTTTGGACGGCAGACCATGCACGAGAAACCGCATTCGGCGCTCTTGCATGCACCAGGCTTAAGCTGCTCCGAACATTAAATATATCCCAACCTATCAGGAACACAAAACCGCCAAAGCTGAAAACCGATCCAGTCTGGCAGCGCATGGCGCTGCTGCAGTCGGACATGGGAACGGGTCTGAAATTGGATTGGTTGCGAGCAGGATTTTCTGGTCTGGTTGCTCGTAACCGCAGAGGAATTTACATTCTAATCGGAAATCGGTGAATGCCAGTGACATTTGAGCAAGGTTGAGCACCTTTAACAGGATCAACCCTCTCCCCTGCCCGCACAGCTTCTCCGCCATGCAGACGGCAGAGGACCACTCTCGGGTGAGGTGAACGTAACTCCGTCCAATCGAAGTTGGCAGTTGGACAAAAGTTTAATCACACACGTCCCCACAAAGGGGCCCCGCCAACAACTGCTGTGGGTTTGTTTAAATAATTGCTGCCTTCTGCCTTTCTTTTCTTGTTTTCGGGCTCGAGTGGAGCCCTGCGGTTCAACGAGGATGTTCTACACACGAATAAAGGCCACACAGGCCGGGGCACTTGTCTGCTAAGCACACACACTCACACACACTCACACCATTCACTCGACCCAGGCGCACCGAGTCGTCTGCGCTCCGTAGGCGAGCACAATGGAAGACTATTTAATGGCTCGGCAATTAGACCTTGCAGGTGGAGGTCCCTCGGCAGGAGTTGCACGTTATGATAATGATTGCGGTGGCGAAAAAATTAACTCCCTCTGGGCTGGCACACTTCTCGGCGACGGTGGCGCTGGCGGTGACGCCGCAGCCCACACCACTCGGAAGACGAACGTAATGTGGGTAATTAGATGCCATCAAAAGTAAGGCCTACTGGATTTGCATGCGTGGTGATTCAACATTTGCCGGAGTCCGGTGGGAAGCGGTATGCGAAAGCTTGCACATAAAATTTACAGCAACGAAGCGAATTAATTCGCCATAGGACCAGTGACAAGATAACGTATGTCTCTGGCAGGAGAGCGGTGGCGGCTCAGTGCTCCTTATCATAATTACGAGTGTGTATCTTGGTGTGGGCGGTGGCCGTATACGGAGTGATTTTGGGTAGGACCGTATTAACAAGCGGAAGAGCCGTAAAACTGGCAGATTTTGTTTGTTATCTTAGCGGGAGTGGCTATAATTGTGAATTAGGTGGTGGCAGGGACTGAGTTGAAGATTGCTGAGTAAAGATAATCGTTCAGGGTCACATAAAGTGTAAAAACATTGTCAAGCGTTCCCCAAAGGAAATACGGCTTCATGTATGGGAACTGAAGGGTCTGGCAGTCTGGCAGTCTGGCAGTCTGGCAGTCTGGCAGGAGGAATAGATGTTCTTGTTGCTCAAAATGCATAACAAATGCTCTTCTGTAATTCTGGAAGACTACCAACAGATATTAGCAAAAAAAATTAATTGGCCCTTTGCTCAATACTGGAAAAAGTTATAAACCTTAATCAATGCTAATGTTGGTTGCCGATTTTCTTCAGCTAAATGTGGTTAAACAGGAGGCCTACCAGGCAACGTTGCATCGAACAACGAAAGCTGTTAGTGAGCTGTACGAACAAAAAAGAAGGGAAGAGAACCGGCTTCTCAAAAAAAAAAAAGAAGAAAAAAGCAGCTAGAGATGAACTGGTTGGGCGCATGCACTAGCTCATGTCTAAGATATGGTCGAAGGAAGCGTCGTCTGTCCGGCCCACAAAAAAGGAGATCCTTTTGACTGCGCCAGCTATCGAGGAATTAGTCTCCTTAACATCTCTACCGTATTGTGTGAGCGTCTTAAACCGTTCCTCAACAATCTGATAGGTCAGTGTGGTTTCAGGCCAAGGAAGTCCACCATCGACCAAATCTTCACACTACTGCAGATTCTGGAAAACACCCAAGAAGTGAAAATCGATACTCACGATTTCAAGGCCGAATATGAGAGTGTGCATAGAGACGAGCCATGCCTAGTTTTGGCATTCTTACCAACCTCATCAGATTGTGTAGGATGACGATGGAGAACTCTTGCTGCTCCGTCAAGGTCGGGAACGAACTCACCGAGACCTTCAATGTCAAAAAAGGTTTTCAACATGGAAACGCACCGTTAAGTGACTTCTTCAACATCATCCTTGAGAAAATCGGGAGTAACTCACAAGTTAGTTCAGCTGCTAGCTTACGCCGACGACATTGACGTGATTGAGCAAACACAGCCAGCCGTCAATGAGGCGTTTCCTGGCATTACTGTCATCACAGAAGGACGCACAACATCACACTTGGCAGCAGAGACTTCGATGTAGTCAAGGACTTCGTCTACCTCGGGTCCGTGGTAAATAGGGACCACAACACCAAGCGCAGAATTACTCTTAACAATCGCTCTTTCTTTGGGCTCAAGAGGCAATTGAGTAATAAAGCTTTATCTCTAAAGACTAAGCTTAGTTTATACAATACCTTGATCATTTCAGTCCTACTCTATGGCACGGAAACCTGGTCGTTACTTAAAGCGGATGAGGTGACCCTTAGTCTTTACGAGAGAAAAGTTTTTCGTACAATTTTTGGTTGCTTTGATGGCGAACTCTATGGGCTGTACAGCGACATGCGCCTATTCCAGCGTCTTCGGATACAACACTTTAGATGGCTAGGTCACGAAGAGCGTATGGTATCTTTCTTGGTTTGGAAATGATTTATTTTATTGGCAGTAAAACGGCAAGTGGCATTGCACATTCATCCTGAGGAGATTGGGTATCCACGGCGCAAAGCGCCATAAGGTCAGTCAAGGCCTATTGGTCTGTTTATAAAATATTTTCGGTCCGGAATATGCCAAAGTAATATCGGTAAAAGACCCCACGTAGAGTCCCTGCAATACTCTTCCTTGGTCACAGGATGGATGTTTCTAATTTTTGGAAGTTCAAGGGGTAGCTTTTTCCACTTTTTTTTATTTTACTTTTGTACAACCGCCCCTCCTCCTCTGTTGAAGAAATATAAGGTGAAAATTATGTAACAGGCCAAAGTAATGTTTTTTTTTGTCAATAGCAAAAATATGAACCCGTGCATCGAATGTGATGTTATAACATAGCACTTGAAAACGTTTTTTAAATACTCGGTCACCTAATGCATCCTCACATTAGGTGGCAATCAAACAGGCTTAGATCGATCCAGTTGTCTACTCTAAGGGGTAGAAATTTGTTAGTGCAATAAAGAGCACAAAAAACGAACAAAACAAAATTCGACATAACACGTGGTACATGCAATCCTTCGGAATAGGAAACCCTATGGGAGTCAAGCACTTACAATTTACTCCACAAAATGTGACATGATTGATATTGGACTGTTTGAAACTCAAACAATGTCATCCCCTATCCTCTAGCCTCAACTCAGCCAAAAAACTCATTGAGCAGGTTTTTGAGTAATTAGCAAGTGAACAGTTTCAGCGTCACTCTGCGTTAAATTCCACTGTTTATGGTCTAACTGCGATCTAAAGAGAACCAAATCGCTGCTAACCGTCTTATAAAAACAACAACACCCCAAACTGAACTTTATGCTAACAATGAACCAACATACAGAACTAGAGACAGAAGGCCTAAAAATACAAAGCCATCTCCATATACTCTCGGATTGCGAAGAACTTAGGCTGTAGGGAAATTTCAAACTAAATTGAACGCACTTGTAGCATATAGTAAAGCTTGGAAAGCCACAATGGTGCGAAGGTGGCAGACGAAAAATCAGCAAAGATGCTTGGGTCTTTCCCACCGTATGGCTTCAGTACTCCCCACAGATATAAAAACAAGAACCCACTCTGGTAGGTCCATTAAGGTATTACACATTCGAAAAGCGTATGGAGAAAGTACTAAAGCACAGAATAGGTAAGGAAGCTCAACAAGTAGCAATGCTCTACGAAGGAACAACAGGACATGGAACATTTAACAAAAAATTACACTAAATTTGTTCAAATAATACAGAGACCTGCACGCACTGTTGCCAGGATAACGAAACAAGGAAACATTTTCCAACAGTCTGCTCGAATCCAACAGAACAATTGTAACAGATTTGGACACGAAAACTGCTTATCTAGAAAAGTGTGAAAATTCGTGAAGGCAGCACTGAAACCCCAGATCAAAGAAGGGGTACAACAGATTTTTTGTTCACTAGCGTTAGGTTACACACTCCAATTCCCTTATGAAAGTGATGGTAACTTTTCAAGTCACGGGTTCAACGCGGACATGACATGGTCTTAAATAGGCTTACGTAGTAATTTCAGGGTACGAATTAACCACCCATACATTTTAGCCCCGAAGCCAATTTCGATTGAGACATGAGTGGTAATAGGACCTCGAAGTAGCTGCTGGCCCTGCCTTACTAAACCTTAAAAATTGAATTGAATATTTACGATAATCTGCAGCTTCCGACCTATGCCCTTAACTTGCCCCGGAATAAAAACTAACCCAAGAGTCAAATGAACCCAGTCCTCAATACCAAATACGCCAACGCGCAGATATATCCTGCTAAGTCTATATTGCCAGGAACCATACTCAAAAGGCTAATAAATTCTGAACAACTTTAGACGTTGGTTCTCTGGCATACCTTGCATCCTTTTGAGCCTTTTCGTCATCATCCTCGTGATTGCCAATCTTAAATTGTCGCATCTTAGACTCCCTCTAAGAAATTTCACTTTTCCAAAAACGATCTCAGAAATAACTGGCGATATCTGACAAGCAATAGCAGCAATCGTGCAATCACATCATCATCCCGAATCCATTTCCATTAAAATTTTCATTGCTCACAGGATGACTTCAATTTCAACCAAACCGTTTAAGGAATGCTTTAAGTCTGACTGGGCAACTTTAAGGACTCCAGCTCCGGATCTCTCAGTCCCAGTCCCAGTGGCAACCTCATCATGCGCCAGCTAATTCCATGTTATCCCTACGTCAAATCTTTCATACGATTTGCATGGATTCTTCAAGAATTCACCCGGAGTGCATGTGTGTGCATAGATCCTTCGCCTCCTTTGACTTTCGCCCTCACCGCACACCATCCGCCCAACTCATATGTCAGAGATGCATACGCACGCATTCATCTCTCCCATTCCGGCCCACAGACCCCACAGCGATTATGTTGCTGCTGGATCCCGGAAGACACAGACGCTGCATCTACACACAATTGGTGCATATCTTCCCTGACAGCATGAAATTGTGCAAAACACTTGCTAAGCTCTTCGCACACCCCAGCGCACATCCCTTCGTGCTCCTAAGTGCAGCATGGCGTGGCGCACGTGTGCGCCAATGTGCAGGCAAACAAATAAATTATTCCTTATTTTGGTGTTTTGCTGGTTCAACGGTTGAGAATTTATGGTTTTCTCAGCTCCACCCCGTCCGGGACCTCGCCGCCGCTCTCAGACCGCCTCGCAAAAAGCCAAACATATTTATCCAACAATTGCATTGGTCGCTGTAAGTCGGTCTAACTGAAATTTATGTCCTCTTCCTTCAAACCACCATCGCAGCCGGGCCACGTCCCGCTCCATCACTTTTTTGCTTTCGAAAGTGGTCTTCAGTCTTTGGTTGAATCCTGTCCGTGCGGTCTTATCGCATCACTGTTTGCGGTTTGTTCCGCGGTTGTATCTCGATGTTCGCTCAGTGGTCCTTGCGGTGGCTTTGACTCAGCCCGACTGCATATTACGAGTAACGACTTCAACCCGATGTGGGGCGGGCTGCGGGACTCTAAGTTAAAACCAATTTCCTTGGCCTCACTCTGTGGCGGGTCCGGGCGGGTGACTTTTATTACCCATTTGGCGTTGCATTAATTTGCAAAAACTGGCCCCGGCACTCGGCTTGCAGGACCGTGGACTCGGCGCTTTTCCGCTTCCCGATGTTGTTGCATTTATGGCGGGTGCCCGTTTTAATGGGCGCGCTGCTCCCTCTAGCCAAGAAAACCCCGCGGACGGGTTGTGCAATATATCACGCGGATATTGGGTCTGCCGGGAGAGACCGTTATGACCCGAATTCATTTGAAAAGATGAACTTGCATGCCCCGGGAGATCTGTGTGCGCGCGTGTGTTGCAGTGGAAATTAAGTTGGCGAAATACTTTTATGATTTGCTGTAAGTTTAGGCCGTTCTGAGGGGCAGAGAGCAATTTAGTTGCCGCGAAGTGAGAATTTGAATTTATTGCTGTGCCTACGCGGTGGCGAAGTGGAGGTTCAACGCTAGGTCGGCAGAAATTACGCAAAAAAAAAGGAGCCACGAAGTCGAGAAGAATTGGGTGGGACTTTTGTTGGCTTAGTGATAAATGTTAAGTAGTGCGATGGACAAATGGTCCTTGTGGGAGTGAATGCCAGGGCGCACAGGTGCACTTGGAATAAAATATTGTAATTGAGGTTGAAGATTTGCCGAGTGGTAGGTTTGGACAATAATTTCATTCATCTTGCGGGTGCAGAGAGCACAAACTTTAGGCTTAAGAAACAAATTTTCAAGTCGCTGAGAGTACTAGGATAAAAGTAACGAGTACGAGGGTGATTTGGTTCATCTTCAAAGATGATGCGAGTCTAGTGTGGCGCAAAAATGCAGAGATGAACAATAATCAAAGTTCTGTGTGGGATTTGGCTAGAATATTTTAATACAAGATCGTGAAGACTCTGACCAATAAAAAAAATCAAAGACCCCAAGCCGAGCAACCCATATTAGCCTCTTCGCTTCAATGCTAGCAAAAGCTTCATTGACGGCTCGCTAAAGCTAGCAATTGAACTGACTTTTGGAAGGTCGTGCCTCTGGTGTTGACGTATGAGTTACGCACGATCTTCTCAAGGATGATGTTAAAGAAGTCACTTGACGGTGCGTCGCCATGTTGAAAACCTTTTTTGACATTGAAGGTCTCGGTGAGTTCGTTCCCGACCTTGACGGAGCAGCGAGAGTTCTCATCGTCATCCTACACAATCTGACGAGCTTGGTAGGAATGCCAAAACTGGACATGGTACTGTATAGCTCGTCTCTATGCACCTGTCATATGCGGCCTTGAAATCGATGAATAGGTGGTGAGTGTCGATTTGCATTTCTTGGGTCTTTTCCAGGATCTGCCGTAGTGTGAAGATTTGGTCGTAAAGTTTTTGTTCTATCCGAAAAACACACTAACTTGAAAATTTTTTTAATAGGTTCATACTGAAGACAACATCACCTCGTTAAAAATGTGACCATAGATAGCTTCAACTTTGGGTCAGTTAAGGAGTTTGTGAACCTCGGGGCAAAACTGAGCGCCACAAATCACACCTTGGTGGAGATTCAACGCATCGCAATTGTAGTCTGTGAAAACAGCTGAC
>OX122883.1:11321761-11358833 GCA_944738645.1 Eristalinus sepulchralis | reverse complement strand
TCACTGGTCCGCATTTTTTTTTTTTAATTCCAATGGGTGGACACTTATAGTTCACTCGAAGTGTCCAATGAAAAAAATATGTTTTTGCCGGATTTTGAAAATTATGACTTGGACAACACTTTGTTCCAAAGGGACATTATGATGAGGCACACAACATGACCAATTATGGCGTTTTTGTGCGAGAAGATTTCTGGTAGCGGACGTTTTGGTATTGCCTATAGCCCACAAGGATCATGCCGTTTGATACAGTACCAGTGTTGTTAAGCCAAAGGCCGTACTAACTCGAATTAAAACTCCAGCACTATTTAAGTAGTGCCTGATTCACCGATCGTACGGTGTGAAATAGAGTATAAAACTTACCTTAAATAAATGTTATCCTGCCAAATCTGTATGAGGCCGCCATCTGAATGTTTTTGTTTTTCGCTGTTAATGGCAAAGTCCGATATTTAAAAATAAGTTTCAAATTTCATCAAATGTGTGTCGTTTTATCTATTTTATTAAGCCTTACTTTCAAAACCGAAAAATGAATGTGAGCATTCAGCTGTTCCAAAGTGACGACTGCGACTTGTCTTAAGCCATCCTTTATCATCGTGTTGACCTTTGCTAGACTCTGCAGCTCTGCATGCTCATGCATATAAGCAGACAGCTCGTGGCTTAGAAACAAGTCCTTCTTCCATGTTGAATGCTTTCTTATCAAACATGAAAATCCATTGCTTTCGCATGAATTATCCTTCCTCTTGGTTGAATCTACCGATGTCCTTAGAATCAACGAATAACAGGTAGAAGCCATATTCCTCTCTTTTGTTCATTCTGCAAGCGTCTTCGTGTTCATGCTTATCAACGACGTCTCTGTTTTCTTTTGTTATACACCAACCTACGTACACAACCTCCCCTCATTCGAAACTAAGTCGTCACCCCTTTCCGTGTTCAAAATTGTAAACGTCACTTCCCCCTTCAACTGATTTGCTCAAATCCGCCAAAGAACCACCCAAGCACCAAGATGCCTCTGTCAAAGTGCGTGGACGCTTTCAATTTGAATTTCAAAATTGCGCGACACTCACCTTGAGGCCGATATTATGTTAACGACGGACACCTTCAAAGGGCGCCATTTATTCGGTTCACCCTTTGCCAAGTCAAGTGCTCCCTTGGATAAACTTTTCGGTTTCGTCAAGAAGTTTTTGTGTTTGTTTGGCGGTGGCCGGTAAAAGGGTCCAACACAAGTCTTCGGGCATCGTTCGGGTCTTTGAAGTTCAAAAGTCGAAGGTTGAGTGAGAGATCTTACACCTAGTGGCTGTTTTGTTTGTGTTGCCTCAAGATCTCAAGTGGCGCGTCAATGAATTTAAGGTGACTGTCACGTTCGTTGGAGGGTGTCTGATGAAGTTTAAGTGGGTTTTCCGTTGGAGGGATGTGATCATCGGGCCATTTGGTGGGTGTTTCACGTGTCAGCAATGACAAGGATATCCCCAGTGTACCTCGAAGCAAATTACTGTTTTCCAAGAAATCCTGCTGAAATAACAAGGTCAACATACTACCTTGAGGACTCTTCCCCATCGTTACTGCACACACCACACGTAAGGTCTCGGACAGTTGCAGACACACTCACACTTCGGGGAAGATGAAAGGGATACTTTAGCAACTTTGAAACTTCACCCATTGCGACGACAACGGCAACGAGGACGATTTCAATGTGTGCATGTATACGTAGTCGTCATGTACACACATTCGCCACTCCTCCACCCCAGGCCCCGGTAGATGTATTCCAATTTCTCAAACCCTTATCGCGCTGAAATGTTGTTGCATACACATCCTTCCGCTTCCTGCACACCGGAACTTATTTCTCAAACACGCTAAGCGAAGATAAATTTTCTTTAGAATTTTTCTGGATAAGAGACGAAAACAAAGGACTTCGCCAGCGGCAGAGAACGGACGAGGCGACGCCGCGGGAGGACGGACACAAGTCGTTGGGCGCAGAGCGCATAGGGCGTCAGCGAGAAACAAAAGGAAAAAAAGGAATTCCTTAAATGGATGAGGCGGAAACATTTGCTGTTTCAAGTTGGACTGTCTTTATGCTTGGCGACCGGAAGAGCGATGTGGTGTGGATTTTCACTCTTTGGCAAGCTAATGCATAGAGCGGGCCGTCTAGTGAAAGTGATGAAACAGTTTGTGGCCGGGCAACCCCCCCCATCCCCCCGATGGGCCCACAGCAGAATGCACAGTTAACCCCTTGAAAGGAAGGAAGCTGTCACTCTGAGGTTGCAGTGATTTATAATAGTTAACACTTTGACCGGCGCATACGAGGGAGAGCAGTAAGCAAGGCAAATGGGCTGGAACTTAAAGGATATCCATGTTGTTGGATACAAATTTAAAACAGGGCCCAACCAGGACTGCATTTGACAGGCGTGAGTACTGAGAGCGATGAGCTGCGCTGCACCCTCATCAAAGCGAAGCACCGCCTCCTTCATCTAGCCGTGATGGTAGGGGATGAAAGGATCAACCGCAGCTGAAGGAGGCTGAAATGGTTATCCCCATGAAGGGCACATTGTTTGGCTGTGTATGCGCTTCGGCAGCAACATCTGTCGTTGGAATGCAGCAATGATAGGGAGTTTATGTATGCCAAGGATGTTACTCCTGAGCCGCGACGACGAGCAGCGAAAGAAGGCGACATCATCAAACAAGGAAGGAAGTACTTCATTGACTAACCCGCGTCGAGATATGAGGGAAGTCAGTGCATTGCTACATCTTCATGCACCTGTCAGTGCTTGATTGGATTCGCTTTGTCGCCGAGGGAGGCCTTCGTGTGAATGCTTCAGGAAATTCGATTTGCGGTCGGGTTGGAATTACTTTTATGGAAGGACTTTGTGACAGATGTGCCCTGTGAGGTTCAAGCTCTTCCAATGTGTTCTTGTTTCAAGAGTTGTTCAACGGATTGTCATGTTTGAATCATGGAACATGGATCAATTTGGTTTATGGCCATAGAGGAGCGTGCCGTACGCGGGGGCCGAGTGGTGGGTGTATTTGGAAACGATGCTTTTGAATATTAAGTATCATCTACCGAGGTATAGCTTCAAGAATTAAATTCTTAATACTAGTGGAAGGACGCTCCCACTCTATCTGAAGGATTTAAAGAGGTGAGCATACATCCTCCCACATCAACCTATCTGATTGTATGTAGTTTTGTGCTAATGAATGGGGATTCTGTGTTTGTGGACTTTGTCGGCGAAGGATTTAATTTTGGAACTCCTGGATACAGTCCTTAATATTTTTGCGGTATGGAACATAAAGTTCCCTACACTCTTTCAACTGGTGGCCATTTTTTTTGATGTCAAGTTTTTAGCTTTTAGTTTGGTGTGGTGCTTGAACGCTTCCAAATTGTGTAAGTTTCGTTCAAAACATTGTCGTTGATCCCAATTTTCAAAAGTGTATTTTGATTAGCTTAGAAGTTCACTTTTGTTGAAAAGGTGACGTCAATCAGAAATCATATGTGGAGTGACGATAATCCTCAAGTAGATATTGAAACACCGTACATCCACAGAAACTGACTGTTTGGTGTGCTTTATGGACTTGAAGAGTAACTGGTCCGTGCTTCTTTAAAAATGTTCCTGGCAGGACCGCTACAGTCCATAATGACCGCTTTAGAGCCTACTAACTTTTTCGTGCATTAGTTAGACTAAAGTGATGTGCAAGAGCTTAAATTCAAGATGTTGTCGCAAAATGTCACACAGCTCGTGCCAAAATTGATTCATTGAAGGAAACGTGTGGTAACCGCATAGCTTCACGCCACGGACGCGCAAATTGGTCTTCAAGATCGCGTGATTTAACGCCACTGCCTATTTTCTGTGAGGATGTATGAAGTGGCCGATAAGCCCGAAACGATTGACCACTTGGAGGACAACAGTCGGTGCTTAACTACTGATATCCGGTCACAATTGTTTAAAAAAATTATCGAAAATTGGACCTTCAGAGTAAAAAACGTCTGATCCAGCCGGGGCCGGCATATTCTTCTTCTTCTTGTGGCACGTGGTGGACCTAAGCTTCAACCAGCACGCACCTCTATTTGCGCACTCCAACTTGGTTGAGGTGCTTCTCCACTTGCGTGCGCCACCTTAGCCTAGGCCGTCCTCTGTTGCGTTGTCCCAATGGCTCAGATTCCAAGACTTTTCGGGCCGGAGCAGTGGTGTCCATACGCTCTACATGACCTAGCCATCTTAATCGTTGCATCCGAAGACGATCGACTATGCGCATGTCGCTGTACAGCCCATAGAGTTTGTCGTTGAATCTTCGCCTTCAGATGCCATCAATGCAAACAGGACCAAAAATCGCACGCAAAACTTTTCTCTCGAAAAGACTAAGAGCTGCCTCATCCGCTTTTAGTAAAGTCAACGTTTTCGCGCTATAAAGTCGGACTGAGATGATCAAGCTGTTATACAAACTCTGTTCAATCCTTCAGGACAGAGCTCTATTACTCAATTGCCTCTTGGGCTCAAAGAAACAGTGATTGGCAAGAGTGATTCTGATTTTGATTTCGGTACTGTTGTTGTTGTCCCTATTTACCGCGGAGCCGAGGTAGGCGAAGTCCTTGACTACATCGAAGTTTCTACTGCCTGGCGGAACACTCTGTCCGAGACGTCGATTTTGTGTGTCCTGCCTTGAGCATATATTTCGTCTTCTCCGCTGCCTAGTGTGACGCTCTGTGACATTGAAGGTTTCGGTGAGTCGTTACCGTGCGAGCATATGCCAGAATTAAGTTTCATGTCAATTTAAAAAAAAATTCTTTGATCTATTCTAAAAAAAATTCTACATCTCTTACAAGAACACCTTTTGTATAGACCGTTGAATTATATTCCATAATAACAGCTTGTCAGTTTATAACTTTTCGTAACTAAAATTTTGGTGGTTTGAACGAAACCTTAAAAATGTAACCAAAAAAAAAAATAGAACCGGTTTAAGGCCAACATTATTAAAACCAAAATCTCACTGTTCAAAGAAGTTGCGGCGTAGTTTGAATATAAAACACCGTTGAAACGTAAATACTGCACATGCGCGAATACGCATTTGGTTCTTTTGTGCAAAATGATCATCAGCAATAACTAGGCACGGATCGAAAGAGGCTTTCGTAGGGCCCGAATCCATATTGGGACGTCGACTGTTTCCCCAAAACCACAACCAGAGACGGTATGACTCTCCAGGATGCAGGTGACCAAGTGCATGCTCGCAAGAAATAATAATGATTGAGTGGTACTACAGCCTACAGGGGGCCAGGGCCTAAGCTTCTTCAACAACTACTTGTGTTGGGCGTGCTATTGGTCTTTTATAAGTAGAAGGGACCTTCAGTTTCTTGCCGATTCAAAACGTCGACATTTAGAAAGCCTTTACATAGACAATGAGTACTCTTTGAGTGTTGTCTGCAACTCAAAAGAAGTGGTGCCGTAAAAAAATCGAGGTGTTCCGGTCGGGAATCGAGTCTGGACCTGTGGCGTGTGAGTCGACGCACTTACCCACTACGCCGCAGCAGATGTTTTGTTCGCAAACGTCAGCAAGAAATCCGCGTCTGATATCTCTAGACAGGAAGGACTGCAGACTACTTGGTGGCGTATAAACGGGATATTCAACCTTCACTAAGCACTTAAATGTGCTTATGCGATGCCTGTAGAGAAGAAGAAGAAGAGCACTCTCTCTGTCAATGTCCGCCTTTGCTCGGATTATGTGGCGGCTGTTTGGCGCTAATGTGATGGAAGCTGGAAACCTTGGCTCTTAAGTACAGAAGTGCTTGCTGGTTTTCTTCCGTAAGACTAAGAAATTACATCAAATGTAGGTTGCAGCCTCGCAGACCAGTTTTCAAGGCTGAGTGCTCCAGTACAGTGTGTTTCCCAACATCGAAAAAAAACAACAACGTATGACCGCTTGTCACCGTTCTTCCACGTTGATAGCCGACTCGAAATGGCGAAAATTGAAAAACAAGCTTTAAGATAGTTTATACTACTTGGGTATGGTAAGCAACTTAAAAAAGGTGATACTGTGAAAGAGGCGAGATGATCTTTCAAACAACCTAAAACACCCCTACGTCATCACTATTACTCGTATTTTGTACTCCTTCCTTCATTTGCCAAGTCTTCGTCTTCGGACATCATACAGGAGTCATCCAGGCAAACTATGGTGTTCACTTTAACTTCCATTTTCTCCAAGGGTAAACCAAGTAAGGGCAGAGCTCACTCATTCACTTCAAAGCTTCTCTCCTTTCGAAATCTGTCCGCTCCCACTCCGCTTCCAATGAAAGCACACAAAAATAATTATATCATGATCACATCCTTCCCCTTTCCGCTTCCTGAGTGCCTCATAAAATACATCCTGTCTTCGTACCGCTAGCGGTAAACAACAGAGTCGCCTCTCAGAAACAAGTCCAAACTCAATAATGAAG
The DNA here is from genome assembly GCA_944738645.1 of Eristalinus sepulchralis. NCBI lineage: Eukaryota > Metazoa > Arthropoda > Insecta > Diptera > Syrphidae > Eristalinus > Eristalinus sepulchralis. The sequence goes on along the minus strand of OX122883.1, from coordinate 11,352,418 downwards.
CACAACGAGCGCACCCAAAAAAGGAGTTCCCAATTCAATGGCTCTATTTAAAAACATTAAAATTATAATATCTCCGCATCCAGTCACTTCCGCAAATACACTCCGGTATCCACGGCGAGAAGCCCTAGTGCATACATCTTCGCCCGGCGAGAGCACATCTCGCCCTCGGGGCGGGAGCAGCCATTTATATTATTTATTTCCGGGGGCAATTGCTAGGCACGAGAGGCATCCAGGAGATAATTTATGACAGAGAGTAAATAATAGCAAAATGATGTATGATAATTTTATGTTAAGAATGAAAGGAAGCCACTTCGCATGGCTTTTAAGCAGCCAGCGCCGAGCCGGGGTCTAAGTGGCTGCCTTTGTTTGTGTCCGGGGGGCGGACGGTTGTGCCCTGGGGATAATAGAAATGCTATTTTAACGCGTCAAGATGTTTTATCATTGGATTTTTGTGTTCGGAATGCGTGAGAGCGTGGGAGAAAATTGACATTTTCCATGATTTGAATGAACCTTGCCATCGAATGTGGGTGGGGGGTGGTGGGAGAAATGGCATCCTATAAAGTGCCCACTTCCAGACACAAAGAAGTGGGGGGAAATCACAATTGCTGTTGTTCTAGGGGATGAGCAAATCGCAGCATCAGATCCGTGTCCCTGCTCGGAACCTTGAGAACAAAAGCGTCAACGTCGCATTGGACCGAAGTGAAGTTTCACTTGGTGCATTCACCACGAGAGACGGACGACAACCACCCTCGATCAGGGGTTAAGCAACTTTGACTGTTTCAACTTCAGTTCGGTTGATTGCTTCAATTCACCGAACGAACGGAATCCTTGAATTATCCACGCGCCATCTGAACCCTGACCGGGTGTCCCTTCCCCTCCCATCGCCAGTAAGCTTTCAATTATTTTTAGCGGTGTTTATTTAGGACTTCTCGCTTTGTAAACACTCCTTGTCGTCCGTAATTTCCTGGGTGGCAGCGAGCGCCTGAATTATACATTTCCGGGATGGCCGTCATTACCGCGGCGAAATGAAATTCTCTTTCAACTTGGAGCGCTGGATTGTTAGCACTCAACCGAGAGGAACATGTAACCGCTGTGACGCATGACGAAGCACACACACACACACACCCGCCATTGCCGCTGAGCGTTCCGCTGCAATTGAGAGCAGGACATTTTAATTGCCCTTGGAGCCGAGGTTGGAGTTGAAATTGGAGTTGGCACCGGAGTCCGATCCCGGTGGTGGCAGTGAAAAAGTGAATTTTCTGAAAATTATTTATTCTCCTTTCACAGCGGCCCAGACAGTTGAAGGAAAGGTCATTTATTATTGTTTGCTCACGTAATTAATTTCGATGACATTCGGATTGAGAATGATAGATGCGAGTTGAATTCGTTGGACGGCTGGCTGTTGGCTGGCAGAGGGTGGAGGGAGAGGGGGCATCTTTTATAATTAACCACATCTGCTTAAGCCTTGATTTGTTGGATTCAACAGCCGGTGCTTGTTTGCTGAGAGGCGAGTCTTGCCGGGACATTTGGAATGAGATGTGAAAGACAGCCAGTGGCAGGGGATGAATTTCGAAGAGGATTTAAACTTGAAGAAGTGATTTGTCAGAATGGGGTGTAAGTTTAATGGAAACGACATTGCTCTGGAACATGGGATTCATTTGCGAGGGAAACTTGTTCAACTGGGAGTTTCAAATTTGTAATGCTGCTGAAAAGTCAGCCGTCGTTTAAATATTGATAAGTCTTTATATTTAAGAGTCCAAGACTTGCTTGTGACTATTTTTGAAACGTAATTGAATGAACTCGGACAATAATTTGGACATTGACTTGAACAAGACAAGAAAGTGGACAGTAACTTGGACACGAACTTAGGCAAGAATTGGAACAAAAACTTGGACAAGAGTTTGGACAAGGACTTGGACAAAAATTTGGACAAGAACTTAGACAAAAATTTGGACAAGAATTAGGACAAGAACTTGAAAGGAATTTCGACAAGGAATTGGACAAGAATTCAAACAAAAACTTGGACGAGGACTTGGACCAGAATTTGGACAAGAATTAGGATAAGATTTTAAAAAAGAATTTCGACAAGGACTTGGAACTTGGACGGGAACTTTGACGAGGACTTGGACCAAAACTTGGACATGAACTAGGACAAGAATTTTGACGAGGAATTGGACAAGAATTTTGACAAGAACTTGGGCAAGAACTTGGACAAAAACTTGGGCAAGAACTTGGACAAAAACTTGGGCAAGAACTTGGACAAAAACTTGGACAAGAATTTTGACGAGGAATTGGACAAGAGTTTGGACAAGAGTTTGGACAAGGATTTGGACAAGATTTTGGATAAGGATTTGGACAAGATTTTGGACAAGGACTTGGACAAGAATTTGGACAAGAATTAGGACAAGAACTTGGACAAGAACTTGGACAAGTGCTTAGACAAGGACTTGGACAAGGACTTGGACAAGGACTTGGACTAGCTCTTAGATCAGGACTTGGACAAGATTTTGGACAAGAATTAGGACAAGATCTTAAAAAGAATTTCGACAAGGACTTGGACAAGAATTTAAACAACAACTTGGAGGATGACTTGCACCAGAAGTTGGACATGAACTTAGACAAGAACTTCGACAAGAACTTTGACGATGAATTGGACAAGAATTTGGACAAGAACTTCGACAAAAACTTGGACAAGGACTTGGACAAGAATTAGGATAAGATCTTAAAATGAATTTCCACAAGGACTTGGACGAGAACTTGGAACTTGTATGAGGACTTGACCAGAACTTGGACATGAACTTGGACAAGAACTTGGACAAGAACTTGGACAAAAACTTGGACAAGAACTTGGACAAGAACTTGGACAAGAGCTTAGACAAGGGCTTTGGCAAGGACTTGGACAAGGACTTGGACAAGGAGTTGGACAAGAAGTTAAAAAAACTGCCAATGATTTGAACTGGAGTATAAACACAGACTTGGGCAAAGAGAGCGTGGACTGAATTGCAATTTTGACTGGGAATACATAACAATTACTCAGAGGCTTAGCTCTGGAGGTCTTTCGTGTGTGCATTGTCTACGTGGTTAAAGAAGACGCTGATGATGATGATAACATAACAAAACATCCGTCCAAGGTTCATGCCTAGTTTCATGTAGCACAGAAGCTATCCAGAGTCACCAACGCCACTCCTTTGCTCTTAAGCCTGTAATTATTTGTAAGTCGTTGACGACTCATGGTCCGCGTAGTATGGGAGGTACATAAGTGTGTTGATTTATTTTCCAAAGTTCCTAAGGTGGGCACTGGAGCTGAGCACGAGCTGACACCCAAAGGATCTCTCAATTGTCTGTGGAACGCCTTAAAGCGTTGGGTTCCACGTTTTGAGGGACAACTCCAAGACTATTTGCCAAACATGAAAGACTTTCGTCCGTTGTACCATCCAATTTATTTTTTACAAGTCAGGCGTAACCCTATCGGTGGGTCGTCGCTCATTATTTAATAAATGGCCGTGACCTTAACACGATTAGTTCTTGTTTTCTTGAAAAGAATGTCTTACCAAGCCTTTGTTCTAGGTACCTGCTTTGTCTACTACCTACCTTTGAAAAGACATCTTTTATCACTCTTTTTGATAGTCCTTCTCAGGATTAACTAAGCACAGTGTTTCTCAGTGCAGGAAGCTGCTTTATTTCACTGTACCCTGAGTCCATGTGAACCTGAATACATCGATCCTAAAAGCACTAAGAAAATTTTATATGCCGACCCCGATTGAACATACTTTTCACGTCGTTGAAAATCGCCGTCGTGCTGAAGTAAAACCACTCCCCATCATTCTTCCTATACCTCAAAATGTCTTCGCCAGCATAAAGCAAATCTCACAGTACACAATTCATCATCATAGCTGCCCCTACACCCATCAAGCCAACGTACGTCCGTTCACTCGCGCACATTTCATTTTCAACGCTTTGCCACAATTTAATTTTCTTATTGACCAATTTCTCTCAAAATCACTCCATCCGAAGTCCATTAGTGTTCTCGTATTTATCCGATGGGCAAGTCCTTCGTCGCTCCTCGTCGCACAATTGCAATTGCAAATTAAAAATGCATTTCCCACTTTGCAGTCGGACTTTTAAGTCAGAGTCAGAGCCAGAGTGGGAGCGGAAGCGGGAGCCGCTGACTCAATCCTTTTTGCCATTCATTCTCTAAGCACTTCATTCGGCTGTCGTCCAATTTCTTAAAGTGCCCAAAGGATCGACGGTAAAGAGACTAAAATTTAAAATTAAATCCCATTCCAAGTGAGCGTGCAGAGCTCACGGATTCACGGAACAAAGAGGAGGAGGAGGACGCTTTAATGCCCACGGGGCACGGTATCGCGCTTCGGCTCTCGCTGCCTCCTCTCCCCGGTGACACAACACACAGGACGATGGAGAGGGGGGGGGGGGGACAAATGGCCGGAGAGAAAAACTGCACAATGATACGAGCGCGAAAGGACGAAAGATTCGAAATGCAATCAAATGAAAATAAAAGTTACCCGGGCGCTGTTATCGAGGCTCGTTCTAATGCCCTCTGACTCTTTGCCTCGGCTTGCTTCAGCTTCACCGAAGCATCCCTTGTGGGTGACGGTGATGGTGACGGAGGCGGGTTGTGGAGGGAGGAGGATGGGATGGTAGTGGTGCCGTCATTGCCGAAGAGGCCAGTGTCACTGGCAAGACGAGAGGCATTCATCTGGGGGATTGCAACAGCGCCAGCTTTTCGAACGGCGTGGCCGAGGGGGGAAGGGCCGTGAAGCGCACTAAATCAAGCGCCAGGACTCAGAAAGTGTGTAATGGAATGCATTAGGAAAATTAAATTCGCACAACGCGCGGTGTTGGTGCCTTGTGCGAGGGAGAGTGAGTGTCAGATGACCGGCGCCCACTTGAGGGTTGTTGACGTGTATCCGTTTGAAATTCTCTCACCTCTCCCCGTCACTTAGTTGGCGTTTGACTTATTTGTTTTGTGTTTGGTGAATTCGGTGTTTTTTCCAGTCATGCCGTGTCGTACATGTCGTCCGCAAATAGGCGGACACATGACAGACGTGGACCAGTTTGAGCTTAAAGGACAAACTCAGGTTCCAGTGTCGACAAAGACGATCCAACTTGAACGTCATTCTTTGTGCAGATCAATCAGGGAATTGCGGTTTTCAATCCATGATTCCGACTTAACAAAAAAAAATCACGAATTTCTCCCTCTTGGACATGTGCATTTTCTCCAGTCTTCGAGGACTCTGAAAGCTGCCTTAATCTCCCTTCTCCTCTTTTCCCATCCATTCACCTCATCCAGCTCGGCATTTTTCCCTTGAGCACTGCTCTCTGGCCTCCCTTGACAGCTCCTCTAGATATCTCTCTTAAGCCACTTTCCTCCACCGCCCTGCCCACACAAGACGTTCCAACCTCGGTAAACCGAAAACAGCTACCTTGGGAGGAGGGAGGAGGAACTTACTCCCGCCCCCCGGCGAGGGAGCTCCTTATTCGCACCCTATCGGCGATGTAGCATATTACAGCATCGGTTTGTAAATGAAAATTTATTACCACCACGCGTCCTGCGACCGTGTTTGTGCGCTGCTTTGTGCAAGTGGCCTTCCCAGTGCCCCCCGTCATGTCCTCGGAAGTGACTCAAGTCGATTTGAATTCCATTTCACTTTTTGCTCTCGATCTCGTCCCCAGTGCTGGTTTGGTTCGATTGTGGTCGATATTAAGCAATACAGAGCAGCGATACAGGGCCAGGAATTAGTTGGCATCAGTTCTTATTGCCATTCACTCGCCCTCGACACCGGCATCGGCACTGGGAGTCCCAGTCCTGCCAATCGCCACCGCCGTCGCCGCCGCTACCGTCAGCGTCGTCGTCGTCCTTTTCTGTTCCCCGTTGGTTTAGCCAATGGATTGGAAATTTTTCTACGCCATTTAATATGCTCCGGCTCCACGGGGGGTAGCGCGACGGCGGTGGCATCGTCCTCTGTGCACGCTGGTGGACACAGCACAACGCCGCGTGTGTACAGATTGAATTCGAGAAATGGTAATGTCCTTGCTGGCTGGGCGGGGAAAGGGCAACAAGAGAAGGTTCAATAATACCCACGACTGGTAGTTGCCGGCGTGCGGAGGGGGGGGATCGTGTGTTTGTTGGTATGAAATTGAAAATTTACATTGATTGCTAATTTATGGAAGTTGAACTGTGTAATCGATAGATATGGGAATTTCAGTTAGCCACGGGAAATGCGGTCTGGGATTGGGCGGGTTGGATTGGGGGGGCATTTCTTAAGGTGCTGGGGATAATTTACAATTTAGTTTATCTTAAGTGGGATTGCAACTGGCATTGGCGATAAGGATAAAGTTGTCGTCTTGAGTTTGAGGATTTTGATTAAAGCAGTTTTCGGGTTTGTGTTCGCCGTTCATAAGGGAGAACTTTGTTCATAACATTTAATGCGGCCATTAGTTGACTGAATCTGAATGGGATCTGTGAGTGTCCTTGGGATTAGGTAACAATGGCGTTTCACTGAATCAAGCGCTTCTTTTCAGAGTCGGAATATGGTTGAAATGGAATTAATGGAACCAAGACTTTGTTATCCTCGGGGAATGATTGGGCCCTCATGGGAATGTGCGTAACTCGAATAACTTCTTATTCGGGAAATTGCTTACTTGGGGAAGTCAAATTTGAATCTGTGGCGTTTTTGTTCGCTTTTGTTGCGCAGATTGCAGGGTCACTGACGAACTTGGTAACTGCCAAAAATCGGCGTTTTATGTGTTCGCATAGATGCTTATTCAAAATAACCTTTTTAAGGACGATGGAACTTGTTCTTGACTGCGACATTAGTTGCTGCTGGAAAAGAGACTGAATTTTTTCTGCTTAAAGTCATCTTGTTGCCTAATTTGTGGTTGACGACGAAGTGTTTCCATCAAAACAATGAGTGATCCTGTGCCTAGGATCTAGGCTTGTTCCCAGTGCAACCAGTAAGTCCTGCACGGGTGACATTCTTCAATTCATGTAAAATAATAAATTGGTGACTCGGATGTGAATGTTGGTATATAGGGGAGTGCTATTGAAACGAATGGTGATCGCCATCACAAGCCAAACCGAGGAAGATCGTGGTATGTCCCCTACGCAGAACATCTTCCAACGCAGGGAAATCGATCAGAATACAGACAAAATTTGGTAGAGCTCTTTGTAGTATCACCCTGTATGAAAGACTCGTTTCTTTGAGAGGAACTAATCATCAGCGGGCGTAGTCTATGATTTTTTTTTTGTTGAGAGTCCCTCATTCTACAAGGTAGAGAAGAAATAGAGTACAGCGAGGAGCAGCAACCCGTGAAGTTGCTGAAGAATCGTTTTTTTCATAATTGACGCACGCTAAGGGGATTGTTTAGTACGGTTAAGTGAATTATATAAGGTTGTCAAATATCTCCCTTCCATTCCCTCCCTTTTTTGCTCTTCATTCAATACTTCATAAAAAGTGCTACAGTGATCGGATTTAGTTGAAATATGTGCCGTTTTGTTCGATAATCTGTTTCCACCTGGACGGCAACTTCATAATATCCCCTCGTAAAAGCCCCCTTCCTCATTTGGGAAAAACTCGGACAGCCACTTTTAACAAGCCTCTTTTAAGTTTAACTTCACACCACTAAGGGCGTTCGCCATGGACAGGGACAGGTGGTTATCACTTGGCGCTATGTCCGGCCTTTATGGTGGATGCGATAAAACATTTTATCCGAGCTCCCGTAGCTTCCGTTTTTGGCAGTATATTGCTGGCGTTGATTCGGTCCAAAAGGTTTTTTTTGCGTCAAATCATGCGGCACCCAAACATCAAGCTTTTTTTGTATTCAGCATTCTGCAGATGATGGTTTAGTTTGGTGACTAACTCCCATCTCCAGGGAGATGTCACGAGATGCCACATGTCGGTCTAACTCGATGATTTCTATGATTCGATCGGTATTCGTCGTCACAGCTCTTCCGCCGGCTGGCTTGTCCATGGTGTCATTCTCACCGGCTCTGAATCGTCGAAACCATTCCTCCGCGGTTCGAATAGAGAGTCCCATCCCCTAAAACACCATTAATCTCACGGAACGTTTCTATAGCGGATTTGCTTTTAAAAAGGAAAACTTTAAAAAAACGCGAATTTCGGCGTTAGTGAACTCCATGTTTACACGTCTATAACTGTTGAACGCAATATCCAAACTAATCATGCATGCATCGTTTTGTAGGTTATGTTAAGACCTTTCAAGATGTATAGTATTGGCAGATACGAGCTCTGTAGCCGGAAGCGAGCTTTGTACATAGCCGGAAAATTCAAATGACAAAAAGGCGGAAGGGTTCTGTTCTACATTTTACACTGTTTTTCATAGGTTCTTGTGCGCAGAACCTACATATGCCAGTAATCTGAAAATTCTGGAAGTATAAAATGAAATCGAATTGTCTGGTAAATTGAGAAGTTGAAGAGCTATTTCTCTTCTGACGCCTATTAGTTGAGATTTGTATAACTTGAAAAAGGAAAATTTCGATCACATTTCTCTACAAAATTTTGAAAGATGCGTCCTTCCTTAAGGAGTCTTTCACAATACGCCCAAATGTGACCAAGGTGTGGTCTGTTTTGAGGTTTCGTTTGTCATGCCGAGTGTTTGACTCTTTGCTGAGTAATTTTATCTTGAGTTCTTTTTCTTGAGTGAAAATCGGTAAGTCAGTAAGAAAATCAAATTCTCATGAAATGTGGGTAATTACCAAAAATATAAGATAACGAATATAAGCTGCTGAGATATGATTTTCCCGCACCGAGGAGAGAGAGAGAGAGTTTATGATGGTAAATTAATATCCTGTTACATCATTGTACACTTTATGCATCTTGAAATTAGCGTTTCGTTTGATAATTTTTTCTAAGGTATCAACTATTACCTCCTTGAACATTTCATCATTACAAATCGCTTTCAGCGAAGTTTTTTTTTATATCAGGAAGTAAGAAAAGAACATTGGAGCAAGATTTGACGAATCTGTTGCATTTCTTCAAACTACAGTCTTGCACAGCAACCCTTAAAGCTTGCGTGGTGAACGTTAACGGGAGCTTTGTCCTGTTTTCCCCTTTTTTCTTCATTTAATTAAAATGATGCAAAATGGATGCGTATGATGTGGCGTTGTAGTACTCTGTACTCAATCAACATATTCCCTTTACGTTCCAAATCACTTTGGCTACAAGCCTTTCCTTCCTTTGGGACTATTACGCCATCCAATTTCATAGACAAATTCCGACTGATACAAAAAAAAAAAAAAAAAAAAAAAACAGAATGTCCAAATGTGATTGTGTTAAGTGCAGATCTCAATACATAGTTAGATAGACTTATACACTGTGAGACGTGATACCATGTACAGAGGTGCATAGGCTTAACTGTTGCCTCTGTAAGCTGGACATTTATGATCACTCATATATGTCATTCTACTGTCATTCAGTTCTTTCATAAATTCATGCAATTAACTTTGTATGTGCACAACTTGGAAATAACAAATTAACCACAGTCAATGAAGAGAGAAAATGTTGTCGCGAATGAATGCAAATTTTGGAACAATGCTTCACTCTTATTGAACACAATTAATAAATTCTCTTGAGAACTTTCTATCCCCACTGCTAAACCAGACCTAATGAATGTCATTTATGAGTGACAGCTGATGAGAAACGATAAAAGGAACAAAGAAGTGTCAGGAGTGACATTCAACAACGGTAATAAATTCAAAGCATAAGGCTATAAAGCGGCCTCTGTTCTACAATTTTACTTCATTTTAGACGACCATTCCATCGGTTGGAAACCACTCGTTTTGGACTATACTAGCCGGAGGTGAATACAACGTGCGTAGACCGTATCCAGCAGATGTCATTCTGCACAAATCAATTATTAGGGTTCAATGTCGGTAATATGCTGAATTATCACATAGTTTAGTTCCTCAATCATTCTTGGCTCATTGACGTGCACTTTTCCTTTTAAATATCCCCACTAAGAGAAGTCCAATCATACAATTGTGGCGACCAATAAACGTCTCCACGTCTAGAAATAACACGGCAATTGAATTTCTCGCGCGAAAGGGTTTTTTGAGATCTATGTGGTTAGTGGCACCATCCTTTTGAAACCATATATCATCCATGTACACATCCTTAATTTATGGCCACAAGAAGTTTGTTAACATCTCGCGGAAGCGATCACCATTCCCGGTAACTGCTTGCTCGACCTCATTTTCTCAAAAAAGTACGGCCCGATGATGCTTCAAACCAACAGTCTACACCAATTTTTGTGAATGCATCGGCTTTTGAACAATCACTCTCGGACTTACATTTGCCCAAATGGGGAATTCCGCTCGCTAACGAAAAACATTGGCGATTTTGACAATTGGGCGATTTTGTTGACCAGGAAAATGCATTCGGATTTGAACACCCATTGTCGTAAGAGACCTCAGCAATCTTTACGCGCTGTTCTATTGTGTACCTCTATATGATTGAATTTGTCAGACAGTGAAACGATGAAACGGCAAGTTAAGTTGACCAACAAAATCTGACGTTAAGCTGTGACTTACAATTTACATCTTGCATTTTGCTTGGACCACTCTCTATTTGTCATTAAACGGTGACTTTCCTTTAAAGTTTTTTAAAGTAATTCGACCTTTTTTTTCAATTTTAGGAACAAAACCAAGTCAAAAACCTGTCATCATAACAATCAATTGCAACTTCTCCTCCGCACCCTTTCCACTCGCTGCCAAGCAACAAGGAACCTACTACCCCTACCGAAGTCACATTAAAGCCGCAATAAACTTTTCATTTTAAAGTCCCTTTGAATTAAGTTCAGAGCCATTCAAACAGGCTTCGCGGAAGGGAATGCTTTTCATTAAACGGTTTCGCTAAAGTCCCTCAAATCAGTTGAGCCTCAATAACGTCCCTCTCACTCAACCCGCCACGTTAATTGCGCGATCTACTTGCAGCCACACACACAAAGACACTCACTCAACCATGTACGTCGGTGCAGGTCTAATTTTCTAGTTCACGGAGTGCACACTTCCAGCAGCAGCTCGTGACCGCCCAAGGGCTTCTTATTCTTCTTCCGCCATTGTGCACTCTTTCTCTCTCTCTCTCTCTCGATGTCAAGCTCTAACTGCTGAGCATTCATCTTTTGTAGCTTGTTTATCCATGCATGCAAGCGTCATAGAAACTCCCTCCGCCGCCGGCAAATCGTCATCGCCATTAGGCGACATATTTCTTACCACCCACACCCTCCCGCCCGTTCCCCGCCGAATTCCGAACAGGGAAGGGGGCAAAACGAGAGAAAAAACGAGTCTGCGGAGGAAAAACAGGAAAAAAAACCACACCCCATCACATTTAAATGCCTGGAAGAGGAAAGTAATCCTCGTGCAGAAAGTCCATCCATTCAAAGGGTTATAGCCGCAAACACACAGTCTCCTCATCATTTCTCATCTGCTAAGCTTCTCTGTGTGCTCACATTCCAGAGGAATGTGAAATAGTTCAGAAAAGGGTCTTTGCCCTGTGGCATCTCCTGCAAACTACCCTCCTCCCCGCACCCCTCCCCTAAATCAGTTGTAGCGCCATGAAGGTGACGTTCAGACCAAAGTCTAAACAAGCATCGTAGTCGTCTCCGTCGTCATAGTCGTTGTCGTCAAATATAAAAGGACACCAGACACCAGCGAGCGACGGAGCTGGTCATGTTGGGGACACTGATGATAAATGTGTGCAATTTGGGTCACTTACACATCCGTATTGCGGTTCACATAATAATTTCGTTCAGTTGACTTTTAGCCCGTTTCCTCCCGTTCTCGGTGCTTTTTTGCCTCTGCCATCTCCTTGATCTCGTCCACATCGTCGTCATACGAAAAACCCTCATTAGGAAGAGACACACCACCCCAGCCCTGAGTGCGTGTTGGGATTTGAATTCGTCCATGTCAATGGCGAAATTGTGATGTGTGACGTGCCCCTGACGATGATGTCTTAAAGAGTTAATTCGCTTTAAGGCCAAACACTGTCCCGATTCGGAAGAGGATACGTGCAGAGATATTTTGCTTTCGTAGACTCGTAGAGGAGGGAGCTACCGCCCAGAAAAGGAGTGCGGCCCACATCCGCTCTAAGAAGTACGAAGTACAAATGTTGACATAGTTGACTTCCCTGAGCTGAGCTCGTTCGTCGCTTCCGGCAGCACTGTGCTGTGCACCGCCAAGGGTGCTGCGTCTCTGTCAACAGAGCGAACATTCCCCACTCCAGCACCTTTGCACGCGTCCACACTCGGGGCGGTCTAATTAACTTTTCTCAATTTCCTCCGGCATCCGCGCTGTCTTCACACTCGGACTGAGAGCGCTTTTTAAAGTGAAAACAATTAACACCCACTAGCAGCGCCTGACATCCGCATCTATCAGCAACGCAGCCACACTTCCGGGCACAGAGTCGGCCGGGCGGTGGGTGGAATGGCTGCGTCGTCGCTTGATTAAGCCATTTGCCGGAATTACCCAAATTAACAGTCATTAATTACACCCCAATATTGGGAGCGAAACCACCACCACTACACACCATCGCCACCCACTGACTCCTTTATCGCGTGCTCCTCTCAAGACCACCGCCACGCTGCCGGATCAAAACACGGGCAATAAAACGAGAGCGAGAGGAAAACGGAATTCACGGAATTACTCGATTTTTCATCACGCCCTCGAAAATTAGAAAACCTCACGATCCGTCTCCTTCTCTGCTGGTGAGTGATGCTGAGACGCTGCAACCCCTCCCGGGGATGGTCATTTTTATTGTCCGTCGTTAGGATTGAAGTTGTGGTTTTCAATTTTTAGCTGGAAGCCTGCAAAAATCGTGGTGCCCCGCTGCGAGAGGAAAAGCATTAATCGTGCTTCCCACTCTCGGCCCGGAGAGTGGCTCCGCAAATCGATACGCCATGACATGGCGAAAGTGGCCGCAATGCCGAATGAGTTGAACGGCAAAGAATCATTTATCTAGTTGTCCGTTTCGGATGAAGAACTTTCTTCGGCCCGTCCTTCGCGTGGATGGGGCGGTGGTGTGAGTTTTTCCCCTGCGCCGCCGCTTCCCTCGCAATTAAAGGTGCGAAAAGAACCGTGAGTAATTAAGGGACATTCGCCGGCAACAATCGAGATGGAGAGGGAATATATCACTGTGTATACCGATAAATTATCCCGAGGAACTGATTAAGCTGGGAGGCGAGGCGGTCAGTGGATGCCCATTAAGGCATTTTAATTGCCCCGGGTGATGGTTTTAACTGCTTCCAAGGTAGCCCAACGGGAGGAGCACAGTTTGGGCTTGCAGTTGAATTTAGGAATGGCGAGATAATCGGGCAGCTGGCTTTGGTCTTCGGTGTCGGTGGTGGTGTAGTGTGAATGGCTTTGGATGTGTTCTTCTGTGCTTTGTTTATCGTATGGCTGGAGGTTTTATTCAATCCACAAAGTTGGTGGACCATTTTATTCTGCTAACGTTAGTGCGACGCGTAAGAAGTATCTTTAAGAAGAAAGTTTGTCTATCACCGCCCTTATATCAATCTACATATGAGGAAATGGCGAGGTGGGCGTGACCGTACATAATTCAAATTTAAATCTTCCTATTGTGAGGTACAAGTACATAAATATGAGGGACGTCGTTTTTCAGTTCAGAAAATTGCGCTCGAAAAAAGGCAATATGACACGCGTCACACTGCGGTTTTCGTGTTTTGTTCTTAGAAGTGTAGAATTTAAGTTGGCAACACAATTTTAACTAGCGGCCATTTTTTCAGCAGTTCAGTGATTTATTTTGAGTTTGGTCTGGCGCCTAACCAAAGCTCCCAAATTGTGCAAATTTGGCCCACAACAAGATTGTCGTTGATCCCAATTTTCAAATGTAAACGTTTCTTAGCGATAGAGCTGACTGATGATTGAGTGGAGATGTCAATCAACAAGACTGCTACATTTGGAGAGGTGATAATCCTCAAGTGTATGTTGAGACACCGTTAAATTCACAGAAACTGACCAAATTTACTTGAAAAACGACACTGGCTAGAACGTTACAGATAATACCGACAATAGTCATGATTACTGACTTTTTCGGCCGGGTACCAGGAAAATGAAAAACTGCGACATCTACTACAGTGGTTACAAAGGAGAGGGAAGACGACGTGAATTCGGGTGACATGACAGACTTAGTTGCGTTGTATAACCCCCCAACCGAAAGCCTAAATTTGTTAACACAAGTCTAATTTGTTCCCACGTCCCGACAAAGGATGATAATAGCACGACTTCTACCGTCTCCTATAGAAACAAACGATTACTGCCCCAGCTAAGACGCCGAAGTCGTTACAGGAGATCTCAACGCAAAGTTGTGTAAGAGAAGGAATCTTTGCGGAACCAAAAAGAATGAATGATTCAATTCCGTCACCAGCAGACTTTTCACGCAATAAAGCCATAATTGGTGGTGTTGAGCGGCTTGTTGCCCCGTTTTGTAAAAGTAACATATCTTGGAACTAATCTTCAATCGGTGTCCAAAAACCTTGAAGAACGAGCATCATATCCCTCCGAGTTGAAATTAATCGTCCGCCCATTGGTTAGACCATGTAGAAGGCATGGACAACACTTCTGTACCCCGAAGAGCCTTCAACTCGGAACTAGTGAGACAAAGCAATAAAGGACACCCATGGACCAGATGGCGCACGCAAGTGGAGAAAAACCTTCACTTACTCTGAGTTCGAAATTGGACCCAGATGGTTAAAGATCGTGCCAGTTGGAAAGGGTTGTTGGTTTAAGCCAAGGTCCACTCCGGCTATAATAATAATTGAGTGGCACAAGGGACCAGGACCTAGCTTCTACCACAGCTACTTTTGTTGTGCGTTCTACTGTTCTCTCACAAATAGAAGGGACCTACAGTTTTTTGCCGACGATGAATTGCGAGATTTGAGAGGCTTAGGCAATTGATACTCTTTGATTCTTGTCAGCTTCTAGAAAGAGGTGGTGACGTGAAAAAATGAGAGGTGTCCCGTATGGGAATCGAACCTAGACCTCTTGCGTGTAAGCGACCACCACCACCACTCCGGCTATAGTACCAAATAAAAAGTAGAACAAAAAATACTCTTGTGAGTTAGCCAGTTATAATCCTCTCCTTCAAGAATTAACTCGCAATACTCGCCTAGTTAGGAATACCCACCCGTTTACCCTTAAGCCCACGTCGGACGTACAGTTAAGTTCATAGACTCGTTCTTTAGTCGCAACACACGAATATTGAATGCTCTTCCCATTACAGTCCTCAGGCATTTAAAACCAATGTGCACCGGTACCTCCTTTCACTCACTTCCTCTGTATCTTCGATCCGTGCTTTGGCTTAATTCCGGTCACTGAAGGGTACTACACAATACCTTTAGCGCGCTCCGATTATAAAAAACGAAGTGCACCCATTGGCATCTTGGAAGAAATTCGGACCAATGAAGCCTTTTATTACAGAGCATATGTCCCTCGAAAAATTAGCCTCTGTTGTCTGCTGTTCCAATACCCATCAAGTTTAGTTGCAAAATTCTTCATAGGTATAAGAATACGCCAAATAGCTGCAAGCGGTAAATCGATGAAACAGCAGTACGAGTACTAGCACTTGCAGCGGTAATTCTTACGTCTAGCCGTGGACTACGATGAAACATCGGCTGTGAAAAGCGAGTAGTGGCTACGTCACCACTTGGTAAGTAAGTTCTCAGAATTTAAGAGGGACGTTCGATTGTCAAGAGATCCATTATCGGAAATGGCACACATTATGCAAATATTGTGACACTTTAAGTGCTGTTGATCTTGGCCGATCTTAGATGCAAGCGTTACTAACTGGAAACCACGAAATGAATGGCTCTTCTTTAAGAATCCAGATGATGTTGTAAACCAACTTTAAAACCGTTCTGTGGTACTTTATGCATCTGACATATTAGTTCCTCTACTCAGCTAACAAGTGGCCAGAAATGGTAAAAGGAAACCTTTAAATCATAGTTTCTGTATGTCCCTCTGTCCGTCGGTCAACTCTGTTATTCTCCATACTCCACATGTATCCTAAAATTATGCAGCGACTTACACGAAATTTCAGGTTTCGATGCCCTTGACCTAGCGACTACTGTATACAAATGTTACTCGTACTACACTTCAGTTTTGGGAAATAGTTAGGCATGGCTCCAATGTGGGCGTATGACGCAGATTTATGTGGATGGCTTGGGTGTGAACAAGAGGAAGAGGAAGTGAAAAGATGAGTACATATGTGGATACAAAGTCCACGTTTCTTAATTTTTAAAGCATGCGGTTGGCTAAGCTGAATTTATCGTTGGGACAACACAATAGGGATATTGAAGATAAGTCCCTCAAATTCAGATTTAGTAGAATACAAATTTGGGGCTAACAAAAGTACTTAGATGGATTTAGGAGAATTTCATCATGAGTTAGTGCATGTGATGTTCCCGAGAAACGATTGCCGCATTAGGCATTCAGAGAACTCATTCATGTTGTTTCGTGAGCTTGTTCCTAATTGCGTTTTCCTCGAATCACTTTAGATTTTCGACGGCAATTTGAAGTGAATTCATGGAAATTATTAATTCAGGAAACTTTACCATGCATTTGCATTCATATTCGCTTTAATAGGTTTTAGAGCGACAAGCTAGTTGATTTCCATAGTGCGGTGCAACTGCTAAAGATATAGATTTGTTTAACATCTTTAATCCGAAGTGACCACAGACATAAACAGATAAAGAACTTAATTTGTGCACACCATCTGAACACGCTGCCATTTTGTACACTGGCAAATGATTTAAACTGAAACGTTTAAAAGTCCCACCAAAAGTCCCAAAAATCTGCTCGAACTTTTCTTTTATCGTAAAGTTTTCGAATCCGTATAGGGGATAAGCGTCCTGTAAAGCATATTTTCCTTAAGGAGTTTTGACAAACCCAATGGATAGCATTAGTTGCCAAAGGTATCCTTCGGCGGATCTTCGCTAAGATGCCGTTTGCAGAGTTCACGTTCGCCCCAAGACAGATAGACTTCCGAACTGTTTTAAAATTTAAGCTGTCAACAGTGTTTTATTGGCCAAGAAGATGAATGACGTTCTGATTTTTGCTCGGCAGCATACATTTGGGTTTGCATGTTTGTGAGATTGGACAAGATGGATCAAATTTTTAAGCAGGTTTGTAAATCATTAATAAGGAAGGGCGAGCTACGTAGCTTAACTTAACTCAGTGTTTTCTCCAAGTATCACCTTCTTCTTGTTCTCCCTGTGACGCTACAGTCTGGGGTGTACCCTCGTCTCAACCAACATCTCTTTTCAGCCAGCACCATCTGTCGCTAGCTGCACTCCAATTTGAGTTGAGGTCCTTCTTCAATTGTGTGCGCCACATTAACCAAAGTCTTCCTCTGTTACATAGTCCCAATGGCTTAGATTCGAAGACTTTTCGGGCCGGAGTAGTAGTACGTTCGTTGCGTTGTGTCGAAAACGCTTGAGCAGGCACTCATAGAGTCCATATAGTCCCACCTATAGGCGTGAAATTTGGGTAATGACAGAATCGATACGATCGATCGAATACAGGCTTCTGAGATAGGACTTTTGTTGTTGTACATTCGATTTATCCGCCGGGAAAGGGCGAGAAACACGAATGTGTGAGGGAACTCAATGTTGGGTAGCTACTTCTTCGGACAAGGGTTATGTTTCGTTGGTTTGGCCACATGGTACGGATGGTGCCTTCATTACAACTGGCTCTTACGAGTAGATCTAATTCCGTTATGTAAGCTAGGATGACGATCAGGATCAAGTCGACAAACTCGCCCGTCAGCCCTTGAAAATAGCTCCTGATGAGTAAGAGTCCATTAAGAAGGACCGAGCGGCCTGGAGGTCTTTTGTGCGCGCATTGCCGTCGTGACTCCTTGAATTGAACATGCAGGTTGACGAAAATGATGGCATTTGGTGTGCTTGCTGACCGAAAATAGTCATTAGTTCGTATTTCTTCATAGAGGCCAATAGACGGACAGTTTTTTGACAATGAATTTTAGAATGGACGAAATTTGGTTCCAAAAAGAGGGAGAAACAAGAAACAAAATAATACCAATTAAGGCTTTTTTTGCGTAAGAAGTTTTCTGGTGGCTTACTTTTAGCTGACGTCAATTAGCAACCTAGATCATTCAAATTGAAATCATAAGTTCTTATTTTTGTGGGGCTGTGTAAAAGACGTGTTTACGCGGACCTTAGACGGAGTAAAACAAACATCCCTCAAGCTGTGACCGAGATGACGCTCAGAATGTTAGTTTTAAAGCTATCTGAAAAAATTGCATGTTGAAAACTTTCGAGGCGACCACTTCTTTGGTGTTGTTCTTTGCATTTAATGGCAGAGTTTGTTTTTTATAGGATACTGAAATATTTATGAAAAGTATTTCGTAATGTGTGCTTTATGCAGCGTTTCTTTCGAAACCAAAACGCGGATTACCCAATTTTTATATACAGCTGGCAAACAGACTTACACGCATGCCCTGGAATGCCGTACACGACCTTAGTACAATATCTGGTAATTTCACATTTAGAGAATGGAAGCAATGATCGCAAAATGTCGCTTATTTTGACTTTGTTTGTGACTTTCTTTGTGATCGTGCGCACAATTCTCTTATCTCCTAATTGAAAGTTTCTCTAAGGAACAGAGGTGAGAGAGCCAAGGATCGGGTCCCATTTATACAGTCAGAATCCCAAACGGCACCTTCAATAAGCTGTCGAAGGCATACCTTAGAAGTCAAAACTTCCTAAAAATTTTATAATTTGACGGATGGAATAGCCAAGCAATGTAAGTGTTGTCAAAATTATGAAAAATATTTTGAAAACTTTGTTTGGCATCCATTGTCCAAGTTTCTTTTCTCTGGCGTCTCTTCCATATTTCCTTCCTGCAGAAAATGGGTAGTTGACCTTCTCCGTGAGGCAAACCCTCCTTCCGCATGCACAAACACTCGAATTAATACAAATTATAATCCACTTTCAGGACATTAATTTCATTAATTGATGTCAAGTGATGGCATTCTTTTGGCGTCTCGCAAAGTATGTCCTTTGCATGCCTGGGGTATGCATACAGCCTCCCGCTTCCAGGTACCTGAGAGCACAAAACGAATTCCGATCATGTCGCCAATTGCCCAGCACCATCGGGCCGGATAAATTCCATTCAATTCTGCATATGATGCCGCCGTATACGGGATTATATCAAATACAATCCACCAAAGAGACTCACTCTCGGTAATCCGCTTACGCCATTATCCGTCCAATCCCCCCGCATTTAAGCGTAAACCACTGGACCGCGTCCTGGATTCCGGCCCCGATTGCGGTCGCCATGCCCGCATCGCCTTCAGCGCCGCACACTGATTAATCATGTTTTTTTTTGTTCGCAATGTTCCTTCAATTATAATCAAATAAACCTCGAGTATAAATCACTTTCGAAACTGACAGCCGTTAACAACAATCGATTTTCAAACAAAGGCGCTCTCCATCCGGCCGGCTTTAGTACGCCAATTAAGCGCCGCCATGTTTACGCCACAGCCTACCGGTTTATTCTCTCTCTCTCACCCACACAGAGGCACATGGCATTCCAAAATTTCATTTGTTCCGAACATATGATGCTCCCCCTCAAAGTAAGCAAATGGATTCCGTTCCCGGCGATTCTGACATTTAAATGGATGTTAATAAATTAATTAAGTTTTAATTTAACTTTTTGTAATGGCAGCTGATGTCGGCGCTCACGGATAATGGATTGCTCAACGGGCCAGTGGCACTTTATCCAAAAACTATTTTAAATGGCTTACCCGACGCTCAGAGCCCCTCCCCCTTTGCGCGGTTATCCCACCTCTCCTTCCCCGGATACACTGACACGGAATATTTATTCGATTTTAATTTGTTGCAAATGATAGCAGCCCACAGGCGAGTGGCGAGTGGCGAGTGGCAAGCCTGAAGTGACTCCCTGACATCGTACAAGGATTCTCTCAAAAATTGCACGCAATCATAAATCACAGGGACCAAACGAAAAACATTGTTCTCCTCTGGTCATTAATAAGGGCTGGGTCTACATGTGTGTGTTTGTGGGGTCTTGGACCACCAGCCAGGCTACCAGTAACACCATGCCGGCCACTAAATGTTGCACAGGGCGTAAGTGCTACTTGTGTCCAAGATAATGAATTCGCCCCCCAGAGTCCTGAGTTTTCGATATAATCCAATCAATGAATCCTTACATTATTCAGGACCATGCCGGATGTAGTGGTGGTTGCTGCCGCCACCACCACCGCCGCCGCCGCCGCTGCCGCCTGGATGATGACGAGGTAGATGGTGGCCGGCCAGCAAGGACCTACATAAATTGAAAATTAATTTTCCATGCTGTCGCGTGGATACCTTCCGCTCCTGAGCCGGCACCGGCCTACAATATGCTGTTGCTGTTGTAATTGCTGTTGCTGGGTGATAGCCGCTTGTGGTTTCTGGGCAAAACACTGCTACCATTGTTAGCTAAACAGTAATGGCTCTTTTGGTCCGGCGGACAACGGCAGCAGCCAAATCGACTATTGTTCAGACAAGGTCCGCGAGCTTTGAATTTCTATGGCTTCCCTAGTGGATTTTTGGTTTACGCCGCTTTTTCGGCACGTGATTGGAGAGGGGTGTGTGCGATGCGATGAACGCGACTTCTAAGAGATTACTGAAGTCCCTCATTAAAGGACAATTGATGGGGATTTCGTTGGCAGCCGGCTTAAGTTGCAATGTCCTGCATGGCTGTTGACAGAATCATCAGCCATTGGCTTGTCTGTTGTAGAATCTATGCCGGCGGCAGTGGGGCGGGGATATTGACGCCTGCAAAATTAGGGGATACGGAAATGGAACGGCCTACAAAAGCCTTCAAAGGCTCGATTCATTTGTGCGATGGTCCGACTTCATCTACGCGTTCGAAAAAGCATCTTTTCCTGCAGTGTTCATGGTGGCAACAACTTCCTCATTTTACTTAAATAGGTGCCCGCGAATGGTCCACAAGAAAGGAGACCCCTTCGACTGCGCCAACTATCGAGGGATAAGTCTCCTTAACATCGCATACAAGATTCTCTCTAC
Organism: Eristalinus sepulchralis; assembly: GCA_944738645.1. NCBI lineage: Eukaryota > Metazoa > Arthropoda > Insecta > Diptera > Syrphidae > Eristalinus > Eristalinus sepulchralis. The sequence continues at coordinate 11,331,319 of OX122883.1, read as the reverse complement.
CGTATTGTGTGAACGTCTGCAACCGTACGTCAACAACCTGAGTGGTCCTTATCAGTGTGATTTCAGGCCAGGAAGTCCACCATCAACCAATTCTTCACACTACGGCAGATCCTGGAAAAGACCCAAGAAATGCAAATCGACACTCACCACCTATTTGTCGATTTCAAGGCCGCGTATGACAGTGTGCATAGAGACGAGCTATACAGTGCCATGTCTAGTTTTGACATTCCTACCAAACTCGTCAGATTGTGTAGGATGACGATGGAGAATTTGCGCTGCTCCGTCAAGGTCGGGAACGATCTCATCGAGACCTTCAATGTCAAAAAAGGTTTTAGACAAGGCGACGCACTGTCATGTGACTTCTTTACCATCATCCTTAAGAAGCTCGTGCGTAACTCACAAGTCCATACCAGAGGCACGATCTTCCAAAAGTCAGTTCAATTGCTAGCTTACGCCGACGACATTGACGTGATTGGACGAACACAGCGAGGCGTCAATGAGGCGTTTGCTGGCATTGAAGCTGAAGCGGCTAAAATGGGTCTGGTGGTTAATGAGTACAAATCCTAGTTCATGCTGTCATCAAAGAAGGACACACAACATCGACGTCTCGGACAGAGCGTCACATTAGGCAGCAGAAATTTCGAGGTAGTCAAGGCCTTCGTGTACCTCGGCTCGGCGGTAATTACGGGCAACAACACCAGTACCGAAATCAAACGCAGAATCACTCTTGCCAATCGCTGTGTCTTTGGGATCAAGATGCAATTGACTAATAAAGTTCGCTCTCGAAGGACTAAGCTTGCTTAATATAACACATTGATCATCCCAGTCCTACTTTATGGCGCGGAAATCTAGGCGTTCACAAAATTGGATATGGAAGCCCTTAGTCTTTTTGACAAAAAAGTTTTACTTGCGATTTTTGGTCGTGTTTGCGTTGATGGCATCTGGAGGAAAAGATTTAACGATGAACTCTATGGGCCTTAACAGCGACATGCATCTAGTCAAGCTTCTTCGGATGGCTAGGCCATGTTCTACATGGCCATGCACACTGGTTTGTGCTCCGCCTCCGGCCCGAAAAGTCTTCAAATCTAAAATATTGAGATTGCGCAACAATGGACGGCCTAAAAATGGCAACCACGACGTTTGTATGTTTTCTATTGGTCGAAGTAGGTAAGACTAGAGTCCTTTCTATTTCATTTGAATTTAAGCTAAGCCGCACAAGCGTTGTCAATGCACACATGTGCCGTAGATTTAAGTAAAAGACAGCAACACCGCTCTATACACATCTTTCCATGCTTTCTCCAGTCCCATCTCACTCTCTTTCTAGAAAAGCGTAAAATGTCTCATCTCTCCACTCATTCAATTCAAAATTCCCGTCGTTATGTCATTTCCCATATCACCACAAAGCGTTCACATCGCAGCTACAATCCACGAAATAAACTGTACCCGTCCCTCTGTCGTCGCCACTGCAATGTCGTGGCTTCTCAGTGCCATTGATCATCGAATCAATCAGAAACCATCATTTCCTTCACTCTAATCTACCTAAGAACACTCTAGCCGAACAAGGATATTGGCTAATCCCATTGAACGCACACGACACAGGATCAACCCAACTGCACACACTAATTTATCAGAGAGACCCGTGGACACAGGCAGAGAGACGATAGCACATCCATCTTGGACTGTCAATAATCTCTCCTAAGACCTCTTTCCAACAAATCGGTTTATTATCCCTCCAAAGGACACACTACGATACCGTAATCCAAACAAAGTGTCACACACTTCAGGCAAGTTTGTATGTGTGTGTGTGTGTGAGTGCGCTGTGCACCTCGAGGCAGTGAGCCAGGACAAGGACAACAGTGGGAAACAAAAAATGAATAAAAGTGCTGACGTGTGAAACGATAACAAGAAGTCCACCCTACCCCACCCCTGCAGCGAGTAGAACACATTATTATCCTGGCTCAATATTTCCCATTCTCAAGTCGGGATGCAACGACGACGGATGTTTGCTAATATGTTGCCAGAGATTTTAATTAAGCCAACAAAGTCTCCTCGCACAGAGCCAGGAAATTAATTACAACTCCTTGCGCCAGCACACTCACGCCCACGGACACCCGCTGCTGGGCCCCCACTCAGTTTTATTGTTTCTATTGTGTGTGCACCTGGGTAAAAAAGGACGAAAAATGATTGCGCTCTACCTGTGTGTGACTGTGTGTGTGTGAAGGAATGCAAATGTTGCATTGAGGATAACACCAAGGCACTCGGCATCCTAGATGCACGCACGTCACTACAATGGGCCGATGGGTGGGGTAGGCAATCAGGATATTATGCTCCCCCACAGCACACCAGCCCCACCCCAGCCGGCGCCACCATGTCAAGCCCAGGTAGACACACACAGCTCTGGAGGACACAATGTTGGGCTCCGGCAGGATATAAGGGTTACATTTACAAACCCTACACAATGGCGGGGTATCAATTTGCCATGATTGAGATGACAAACAAACACACTCACACACAACCACCCCGTTGATAGGCGTTCCAAAAACTGAGGAAGAGGGGGCAAAAAAAAAAAACGAAGCACCCAACAACAATAACAACAAGCACTTCGTGCAGACATGCCGCACTCACTCTCGCACAACAATGGCCCAATGGAGAGGGAGTATGCAAACATTGACGCTGAAGAGTTGTGAACAGGAAAAAGGAAATGTTAGCTGGAGAGGTTATATTCCAGGAGACGTGCATTCGGCGCAAATAAATTTTATTCGTCGTAAGTAGCGGCACGAAGACGAGTGTATTATGTGCATCTTCAGTTGACTTGGAACGAGATATGGGTGTGTTTCCGACAATATTTACATTTCCAAGGATTCTTTGCGGATCCGTGTTGACAGAGCACAACAACTACTTCGTTATGTTGTGCTCGTTCCTGCTTCGTGTCCCGTGTACTGTGTCTCGCAGCAAAGAAACGAAACCGGCAAATACACGCGAAGGAAAAATGGTTAGCGTAAATTTTGTGACGCATTCCTGGGAGACAGTCACCGACAGTGTTGTCGAATGCCAGAGCGGTTTCCGTGGCGTGGGTACGGCATGTGCGCGACGTGCGGTTGGATGATTGACAGGGATTTTAGTTCGCATTCGTGGTCACTTGTCACTGTCACGCGCAAAGTACCAAAACAAAATGTCTTGCGTCGTTTTTTCTTCCGCATTTCAATCTTCTTCTTCGGTTTTCAAGAAATTTGATGGAGCTGCGAGTGGTTTGGGTTTCAGAGGCATTGTAATGGATGGGAGGGCTTCACAGATGTGTGAAGGAATCGATTGAAAGTGGAGATGAAGAGGAACGTTGCAGTGGAACATTGCAGGCAATGTTTGACTGGAAAGTGAGGTATTTTGTTGTCAGTAGCATTTCGTAGAATTTCTTTCAAAAGTGGAATTTGTAATCTCTTCTCAGGACTCGTAGAGCATGACACTATGGGGCAGCCGTCTGCATCAGCCAGGCTTACTTTGTGCATGACTCACATTCTCAATGAACTCTGCCCAGCAGCTCTCGAACTATGTTGGGGACCCGCTTTAGAGGTATGGTTGAGTCCAGGTTGTAGGGTGAAGAGTGAGGCTTTCGTCCCAATAGAAGTACAACGGACCAGCTTTTCACTCTTGAGAAAGCTCGGGAGTATGTTACACGATCTTAGTAGTTTTGTCACACAACCGAGTCCCTTGAGCTTAACTCTAGGGTGTCCTACAGGAGTATGGGACTGAAGGTACCCTGTTGAATGCCATTCAATCTCTTGACATCAACTGTAGCAGCTGCGCTTAGGAAAACAGAACCTTTTACCAAGGGTGGCGGTCTTCGCCAAGGGTGCGTCTTGTCACCTCTCGTTTTCATTATGGATATGGACTGGATGTTGCACCGCAGCCAAGAGGAAGAATATTTCATGTTGGGAGATTTGAGGGTAAGTCATCTTCTTCTCGCAGATGACTTAGTTGTGCTCATATCCATCCAAGACGGATTTTCAGCACACACTCGAGAGGTTTGTGGCCTTGTGTCCTGATGTTGGCATGAAGGTGAATGAGAAAAAATTCAAAACGCCTGTGCAAGGCACCACACATGTTTGGGGGCTCGCAGTGAAATGAGAAGAGAAGTGATGGGAGAAGCAACTATCAAGTTTTCTTGTAGGATTAGCCAAGCTGGGTCAAATTTTAAGCAGCTTCGAAGATCAGAAAGGACGGCCTTGGTGTGAAAGCATTGTTATCGGCGTTGCATATGGTCAAGAAATTTGGGTACTGACAGAAAAAACAAGATCGCGCATACAAGCTGCCGAGATGACATTTCTGTGATTTGCTGCGGGATGCGGGCAAACAGATACTTCTTCGGACGAAATGGGCTATGCTTTGATGGTTTCGTCTTCTGAGGCTTGCCTCTTGGCGAGGTGGTTGGATTGTGTTCAGAATCTTACCGGGTTCCGCTTGAAAATAGCTCGTGGTGAGTAAAAGTCGATGACGGAGGATTGAGCGGCCTGGGTGTCTTTCGTGCGTGCATTGCTCTCGCGATGTCTTTAGCGGAACATTCGAGTCACAAAAAATTATGATGATGAAAAGGTACAGGACAAACAGTACTAGTGGTCCTGTAGTGCAAAAGAAAATCCACAAGGCGGCATACATATTTTTATTTTCATTCATGGAAAAGTACCTGTTCTTGGTTTGATAGAAGAATTGCTACGAACATTAGCCTCTCAGCTTGAAAGTGGCATGTTTGTCTCTTAAGGCATATAAACGTAACTCACGTAAGGAATAAGCGCCTTCCCTCTTGCAACAATTCTTTATTTTCACCTTCATGAGTTCAAACTTGGAAAGCAAGTTGGCTCGATCTAATAGAAAGTCGCTGCTATCGAAAGAACTGACTCTGTTCTAAGGCTTGCAACACTTGGGTGTTAATTTTAAACAATTGCAAATGCCTTAAAGTACACAGAAAGATCAGAAACACAGGGACAGATACACAGAACTTGATCACCACAATCCAACTACAGTAATGTAATGTCAACAGCAAGCAACAAACACCCCAAAACCTTTGGAGGATTGTTGAGTAAGCCTGGCGAAAACTAGATCCACGTTCGTTGTCAGAATCTTGTACACTCTATGAAACTAGTGTGGGCGGAACTCTTATGTATTTCGAGAGTTCTGAAAAATTGGACTAATAGGTTGAAAAATGTTTTTGTCTTTTTTTTCTAGTTTTTGGATTCTTCATCATAAATGTTGTGGTCATAGCTTTAAGATTTGCAAATTAATAATAAAAATAAGAATTGAGTGGCACTACAGCCCACAAGTGACCAGGGCCTAGCTTCTTCCACAACTACTCGTGTTGTGCGTTCTACTGTTCTCTTACCAGTTGAAGGGATCTACTGTTTTTTTCCGACTCCCAACTGCGAGATTTTTTTTGAGAAGCTATTCAAAGGCAAATTATTCTCTTTGAGTATTGCTAGTAGCTCGAAGGAGGTGGTGCCGTGAAATAATGCGAGATGTCCCGCTCGGGAATCGAACCTAGACCTTATGCGTGTGCGTCTTACCAACTATGCCACGGCGACCACAAAACTTGATATTTGTTGATTAATTGTTTTTTAGTTTGCCAGTGTGACGAAAGTCGGACAAAAACTGCCAAACCAAAACTGATTCTTGGTCCGATCAGCGAGAAACGTTGATTAAAAAAATCGAACTCAATTGATTGAGATCGTTGATACTGGAAAAATACCTTGATGTGAAAAAGAACACAAATCACCTTCTCATCGATTTCAAGTCCGTATATGAAAGCAATCCTGGAGGCAACCTACGTTGTCTACGTATAAGTACGGTTTTCTCCCCAACAAAATTTACTAAATCTTAACCCTAAGGCAAATCGAGTTTCATATCCACACGCAGCAAGTATTTATCGATATCATACTCACATGCGACGGCAAAAGGGGCCGAGGATTAGGGGATGTAACACACAAAAAAATAAATGATAGTCAGTGCAGTTTGGCTCAAACCTCTTGAAGCCTTCACGGGATTTCGAGAGGGAGACGCGTTGTCGTGTGATTTCTTCAATTTGGTACATAAACGGATAGTACGACGGGCAGTTGTAAAGACGAAGGGCACTGATGCTAGTCCAATTGTTGGGATATAGGATGACACTGATATTGTCTTGATATCCTAGTGGAAATATTGTGGACAGTTGAAAAAAAAAAGGGAATGGTAAATTGCCTTTGGTTCAATGAGCACTAAACAAAAATAGGCTCTCGAATAAAAAAAGTATCGTTCCACCCCACCTAGGATTACATTTTGCGACCGACAGTTAAAATTTCGATGTAGTAAAGTAGATTGTCTGCGGTCGCATAGTGGGTAAGTGCATTGGCCCTAACGCCATGGTCACGGACTGAACGATTTGCACGCCATCAAGTTGAAGGTAATATTTAAGTACTTATGGTCTATGAAAATCTTCTCAAATGTCGCCGTTCAGAGTCGGCATAAAACTGCAGAAGGGACCAACTCGTGACGGAACAGTAGCACGCATAACACGAATAGCTGAAGAAGCTAGGCCCTGGTTACTTGTGTGCTTCAGTGCCAATCAATTGAAGTGTCAGTGTTACTTCGCTTTAACGAAAATCTATGTAAAAATCTCCTGGCTTGAAGGACCAACATCATACTGTACATAATCCTTATTTTTCCAGTCCTACTATATTAAGCCGAAAGCTGAGAGATAGTCCAAACTGCGGAGTTAATTCTTGGTGCCCTTGAATACTCTGCCTTTGGTCCAATTAGCGGGGAACGTAAGTGGACTAAAAGACACATTCACGAACTCTATGAGCTCTTCCAGGATGTGGATGTAGTCCGGAACGCAAAGTAGTCGACTGCACTGGTTCGGCTACATAAAGCGCTTGGGCACTAATGCTCCAACCAATAAGAAATTTTCGAATTCGAGTCTCCTACTTGGAAGAGGAGAAGACGGAATTTCAGGTATAAAGGCTAGGTAATCGCGAATGCAAGACAGCTTGGCCTAAGTGAACGAAAGCAGCGTGTCTAGGATCGGTAACAAATGAAAGTAGACATTGCTCAAGCTTGAACCTTCCATGACTCGCTAACCTGACATTGTGACAGTAAGTAAACAGATTCATTCATATTTGCCGATCTCGCGAAACAAGGTAGTGTGAGGATAAAAATGCAACAACTTTCGAAGTCAGAAATGGTTTAGGACAAGATGATGTTGTGGCAAAAGAGCTCCAAGGAGATTAAGATCGAAAATAGGTGAATTTCGTCGTGCTATGTACAACAGGATAAGGGAGAAATCTGAAATCGGGATTAGCGCAATCTCACAAGGATAACACAGAAAATATAAACAGGCAAATAATTAATGTGAAGTAATGTCACGCAGGTTACTTACTTAATTCCGCCACATTTCTGGAACAATTTGTAGCGCAGAACCACAGAAATAAACTGCAAAGTACCTTGTTCAGCTTAACTTCCGCCACTTGATGGCACACTCACATTGCAGTAACAAGCCCACTTGGAGGCTGCCACCGCAGCATACACCCGCCACACATGTGCACAATTATTTCAAGTACATTATTAGGGTGATCATTATTTTTAATTATCGGGATCATTGTGCGGATGGAGTGTCATTTCCCGCAGGATCGCTGGCATCATTTGCGCCCTGATAAATGGAGCATTTCTTTGTCATCACTCAACTTCAAGTAACGAGTGCAATGATTCAATTAAATCCGATTCAATTATTCCGGAAATATTTGCGTTACAATTTCAGTTTCGCCGTGGGTAGGGTGGGGGCGTCGTCATTGCCCACACACGCATGCAATAATTGTGCGCTCCGTGCATACTCACACCGCCCTCGCCAATCGACCAACCCACCAACCGACCAACGTATGATGGAGTGCTCGAATTTGAATGGCAAATTATTAATGATATTCAATCCATATCCGCTTGCTAGTGGGGCGACAGGAGCCCCATGACCGAAGTCCTCTGAGAATGGGAGTCGAATCATTAAATTAATTCGCTTGGTTACATGCCTCCGCACAAACGTGCGGTGTGTGTGCGCGTAGTTTCCGGTTAACCTTTGGTGTTGCGTACATCACTTGCTGCCACGAAAAGAAAACCACTTCAACTTCGATGTCCTGTAGCGGGAGTGGGGGGATGGAGGTGGGTATTCGTTCGAATAAATGTACGAAGAAGCGTGAATCAGGGAATTCTTGAATCATCCTTGATGGGGGTAGGCAGATTTCAAGTACAGAGATAACAGCTGGGAATGACGTCTTGTTCGTGGCGATGCCAGACATTTTATCGCAGACGTGTACTCTGTGTGCGGCAGTTGTCATATAGAAGTTCTACCTGAAGTGGTGAGCATGCGAAATTAGTACTGTACCAAGAAGAATGTTCTTCATATGCTGAACATTTATTTTCACACGTTTTGGGGAGGGGGTGGAAGTGCTTCATCGATTCGTGTTCAAGAGAGCGCTGGCCTCGGAACGGGCACAGAATGATACACAACGAGACAATGAATGCCTTCTCAAGAGGGTAGCTGCAAAAAGTCCACAAAAGCACTTAACGAGAGCGATTGTAGGTCAAGGGACATTGGGAAGAAAATTCTTTGGATAAACGGGGAGATGAGAAAATCCTGTGGCTTACCAAAGGACAGCGTCCGTGATGGTAATGAGCAATCATGATGCTCAGATTTAATTTCAAAGGCGGCAGGGACAAAGAAGCAGATGTTGAATTTTTCCATGTAGGGCAATGACCTCCTCTTACGACGTTTTTCTTTCACTGGTTCGCGACCTCGATCAGGAGGGTGCCTGACCAACTGAGGAAAAGGGTGGCCTTTCGTTGTGGTTTAATCTCGACGCCACGGGATTTATCTCCCCCTTAATCTAGCTCAAGACTAACGTAAGTTTCAAACAAAAAGAAAAAAAGCAAACTAGTGTAAAAAAATAGAAAAAATAGTCCTTAGACTGGATTCGAACCCCAAATTGTCAATTCAACAACCAAGATCGCTCGCGAGCACGTACAATTGTTGCCAAATCTACACAAATACAACTTACGCTTGAAATTGAATCTGCTGCTTTACCACTTGAACATTTTTCTCGATGAAACGTTTTCTAGTCAAACGCGGGAACCAAAAAAGAGTGCATACTAATTCTACGTAATCCTTACTTAGTAGCCGCCTGAGCGCTCTGCTTGTCGCTTCGGGATATTTTGGATATTCAGCTGGTTGGTTCCAAATCAGTCTCTTCGGAGGTTCCAAATGAACTTCTCGCTGAATATTGGGGATACTTTCAGCAAACAAAAGAAGAGGAAGGAAGAAAGAAAAAGCCTCAAAACGCTTGAAAAATTAACTTAGGTCTACTACTTCTCCTCATTAAAAGTTTAACTTTCCTACCTCTCGTTCTTCTTACAAATAAAAAAAACAAATCGACTCAGCAAAGGAAAATATAAAGGGATCAGCCCTGGACCACTTAGAAGATTTTAATTAAACAGCCGAACAGTGGATCCAAACAGGAACTTATCTATCGCGTCTAACTAGACTGTTGAGAT
>OX122883.1:11150599-11321561 GCA_944738645.1 Eristalinus sepulchralis | reverse complement strand
ATTTGGGGTAAGTTTTATGCTCTATTTCACACTGTTCGGTCGATATGTCAGGCATTACATAAGAAGTGTTGGAGTTTTTACTCGCATAAGCACGGTCTTTTGTGTAACAACACTGATACTATGCCAAACGGCATAAATCGACAACACCAGGACGTGAGACTGCGCTACCAAAAATCTACTCACACAAAAACGTCATAATTGGTCATGTTGTGTGCCTCATCATACCAGCTCGTTGGAACAAAGTATCATCCAAGTCACAATTTTCAAAATCCAGCAAAAACATATATTTTTCATTGGAAACCCATTGAAATTTAAAAAAAAAACAAAAAATCGGACCAGTGACATCAGACCATAGAAAACACCCAGTTTGTATGAACACAACACACTTCTTTCATCTTCTTCTTCTTCTTGTGGCCGGGGCCGCAACCATTATTGCCTTCTCAAGCTAGTACGATCTCTCGCCACCTCCCGCCAGTTGTGCACTCCAAGTTGGTTGAGGTCCTTCTCCACTTGTATGCGCCACTTTAGCCTGGGCCGTCCTCCGTTACGTTTTCCTTATGGGTCCGACTTTTCGGGCCGGAGCATTGGTGTCCATATGTTGGCTCTACATGGCCTATTCATCATAAGTGTTATATCCAAAGCCGCTTGACCAGGTGCATGTTGCTGTACAGCCCACAGAGTTCGTCGTTATATCTTCTCCTTTAGATGCCATCAACATAAACAGGACCAACATTCGCACGCATAACATTTCTCCCGAAAAGACTAAGGGCTTCGTCATCCGCTATTTGTAACGTTCAGGTTTCCGCGCCAATTATTACTCAATTGCTTCTTGAGCCCAGAGGTGCAGCGATTGTCAAGAGTGCTTCTCGTTTGATTTCGGTACTGGTGTTATTGTCCCTAATTACCACTTGGCCGAGGTACACGAAGTCCTTGACGACCTCGAAGTTTCTGCTGCCTAGTGTGACGCTCTGTCCGAGACGTCGAAGTTGTGCGTCCTTTTTTGATGACAGCATGTATTTGATTTTTGCCCCCATTAACCACCAGACCCATTTCAACCGCTTCCACTTCAATGCCGCAACGCTCATTGACGGCTCGCTGTGTTCGTCCACTCACGTTAATGTCGTCGGCGTAAGCCGGCACCTGAACGGGCTTTTGGAAGATCGTACCTCTTGTTTTGACTTGTGAGTTACGCACGATTTTCTCAAGGATGATGTTAAAGAAGTCGCATGACAGTGCCCTTGTCTAAAACCTTTTTTGACATTGAAGGTTTCAATGAGTTCGTTGCCGACCTTGACGGAGCAGCCAGAGCTCTCCATGGTCCCACACAATCTGATGAATTTGGTAGGAATGCCAAATTTAGATATGGATCTGTACAGCTCGTCTTTATACACACTGTCATATGCTTTTGTTTGTGATTTGGCATCTGTATCTTTCGCCAGATCGTTGAAATTATGAGAAAACCTAGTTTTCATATGAATGACCCTACGCCCTTGAAGAGCTGGCAGTTACAAGTTGAAATGAGATATGCTCCACTGATAACATTGTTCTCTCATCCTCACAGCATCTACAAATATTTTATAGCTTTGCCATTGCAGCAGTGGTCGGCCGTGGCGTAGTGGGTAAGTGAGTCGCCCCACACGCAGGAGGATTATGTTAGATTCTCGGATGGAACACCTCGCATTTGTTTATGGCACCACCTCTTTCTTTCGAATTGCTGACAAAACTGAAGGATTATCAATTGTTTATGAAAAGCTTCTCAAATCGCCGTTTGGAGTCAGCAAAAAACTGTAGATCAATTTAACTTGTGAAAGAACAGTAGAATGCACAACATAAGTAGTTGTTGTAGAAGCTCGGCACTGGTCCCTTGTGGACTGTAGTGCCAAGCGACCAGGGCACAATCCTGCAGCGAACAGTGATGATACCTGTTAGAATGCGTATGCAGTTTATATTTTAAGAGATTTGGTTCTGGCAATTAGATATAACGCAGCCAGTGCCTGCTATTTTTCGCTCTCCGGATGAAGTTGACTGCCGATAAAAAGTATACATAACCGTCAATACCATGGGTTTGGTCTATCGTATTAGGGTTTCGTAATAGGAAGGCCTGTACTCGTTTAATCTAACTGCTTCGAAACTAAACTGGAACGTTTTGGTTTAAACGAACGCCTATCTCGTATGATCTGATTCGCAAACTGCGCCGATTTTAAAGCCTTCTGTTATTCCAAATCAAAAAATCAAACCGACACTCCATCCTTTCAAGTTGCTCCTTCCGCTTTGCGACTTTCCTTATGTTTCCTTGAGTAAAATTTTAAGGTTTCTTTGCACAAGATTTGTCCAGCTTGAAATATCTATCCCAACAGAGATCGCATTGCTTGTGCCAACTACCATAATCTTAAATTCGTTTTCGCTTTTTCAACTAACACAGTGCCCAGACTTCTTAAACAGTAAGAAAATATCTCTGATGTCAAACGATATAATTTGTCTTTCTCTTCTTTATATAGTACTAAAGTCAGAAGCGAACTTGAGCCTCCCTCTCCAACGGGCGCAACCTTTTACCAGCTCCCTCCAGTATCTCACTCCATGTTGGACAAGGTCCTTCTTTACTTGTGTGTGCCATAGACTCCGTGGGCAACCTATATTGTGTGACTTCACTGGTTCGGAGCTGAAGGCTCTTCGGTCTGGAACAGTTTTGTCCGTACCCTCTATATGGCCTGGCGATCATAGGCGTTGAGTTCGTAGACGACGGGCTAGGCTCATCTCGCTGTACAGTCTGTATTGTTGTGGTTGAATGTTCTTCTCCAAAAATCGTTAAAGCAATCAGGGCCAAAGATTTTATGCTGAACGGAAAAGTAAAAGGCTTCTTTATCTGCCCTTGAGATTTTCCAGGTAATACCCTTGGTAGCGTTGTTTGCAAGAAACTTGTTCCATTCCATCTACCAGTTACTGTACTGTTGATGACATCCCCAAGAGCATTGTGCTAAGCTAATGACACGATGAGGCCATATGCTCCTCCTTCTGCAGATGAACCCAGTGTAAGGTAAGGCTTCTAAAGTTTTTTCAGTTGGTTTTCTTAAAAGAATTTGCTCTCCCCACATATTAAAACTGCATAACTCTCCCCTCTTTGAAAACATGGTCGGCTTATGTATCCCCAGCTTCACCATTTCATTCTACCTTCGCTACCACTTGGCAGGAACCCAGCCCCAACTCCTGTGCCTCGAATACACGAACAAAGGATGGCAGTCCCTGAGAAAAAAACAAAAGTCGAAAACATAAGATAAAGAATCCAATCCATGTGCTTACCCCTTCATATTTGACGTCTTGGACAAGGATATCTAAATTAAAATCACGAGCAACATTTTCATCCCACAACCTGAAAATTCCTTCCCTCCCCCCCCCCCCCCTTTTCCTTGGTCGCATTTGGAATTTCAAAAAACAAAAAAAAACACACTCGATGGCAAATCAAAGAATAATTCCAAACCCACACTACAAAACAAAACCCGACTGATTATCCCTGGGAACAGCTACCAGGACCCTCTATCGTCATGTCCGCAGATACCACTAGCGGCATAAATCCATGCAAATTTGATGTGATCCCTTTCCTGAAGTGCGGCTCCCTGTGATATGTGAGTCACATTTTAACAATGATTGCCAAGGTCACCACCACCCCCGCCCCTGCCCATTGTTTGCCAACACACAGTGGGAAGATAAAGCGGAGAAGCGGGAATAAATCAAAGCATGTTGACACACAGAGAACCCTTCAGAATTTGATTTGAATCTCGACGAAATGCTGGCCAGCCCGAAAAAATGAAAAACTGTTGTACGGTGGGATTTTTATTTTTTTGCAGTTGTTTCGGGACTCAAACTGAAAACATCGCCCAGGAACCGATTCAACAGAAGGGTCACCTCCACGTGAGGCATATCAACAAGGACACACTGCTTTCCTTTTGAATTTACATAAAATTACAACATTTACATTAAATTCTCCCCCACCCACCCCCCTCTCCGACGCTCGGCACAAAGAGAAGTGGCATTTGGGGGGGGGGACGTGCACCCCCACCTGACATAATGGAGTTTTCATCGTTTTAAACCTCGAGCGCCCCGCACCCACCGCGTCGCGCTCGACACTTACCAGCCGCGCGCCGCATAAAACTCATTGCTCCACAACACTGCGTCGCCCTATAAATTTCCTGAAGACTTACACGTGCTAGTCGCAGTGTCCGCACGTAATTTCATAAAAGAGAATTTACTGTGTAGGGAATTTTTTTTCGGTTGTTATTATACACTACGTACCCTGTGTGCGGGGGTGTACCTTGTGGCAGGCGGAGGGTGGGAGAGAGCATCGACCTAGGAGCTGGATCGTGTCACTGGGGTGGGGCGGGGAGCAATCCTTACCGCCACGTTGATGTTCAAAATGCATGAAATTAAGTTTCCGCTATGCAGAAACTCAAAAAAATGTTTCAAATAATTTAATGTTATGTGAAGCGGTGTTGGAGGCACTGGGGGGGAGTGAGATTTAAGTTTGTTGGTCCTACCCCACTTAGTTTCTGATGAGTGTAGAGTGCGCGAGGACACACAGAAAAAGTTCCACTGGCAACCTGGTGAAAGCGGTGTTGTGCGCTATTTCTTGCGAGAATATCTGACGACACGTGTCCAAAATAAGAAACTCGAAAGAAAATGAAATTCTTGAAAAGCGCAACGACCTGAGGAGATGGGATCGAAGAGCTTGAAGTTCGGTGGAGGAAGTTCTCGTTGGGGAAAGAAAAAGTTGTCCTTAACAGTCATATCGGTCGCTCGCTTCAGTTCATGATCTGTGAGGTAATTTTCCAAGTTGAATGTACATTTTCCGTTCAGTGGTGAGGAGTGCTGTTGAACTAATTACATGCAAAGTGCATAGCAGTAAGAAGGGTGTTCCTTTTAATATTTCCATCTCAACAGCAGAGGAAATGGCACCCTTCCTACACACGTGGGCAATTCAAAACGAATTTGTGTTCGATCTTGATGTGTTGGCGCTTTGGCTTAATGCAGTGAGGCGTTGATACATTAACCCGCACGCCAAATGTATGATTGGCTATTTTTTATAAGAACAACTTTCATTAATCCACCTCTTTCCAGTTCCTATTCATTTCCGCTTAGCATTCAATCAACTTGTGCGAGTTACACTCACGCGTTAATGGTTTCGTTGCGATTTTGTGCACAACACTTGATCTGAAAATATACCAAATTTTATTTTTTTGTTAAAAATGTATAAATAGTTATGTAAAGTTAAAATTTATTTCACAACACTTGTCGTTGTACATCGTTCAAACGAAATTTCAAGTTAGTCCAAGCTTATCTTTACCTGATTCAGAAATCCTCCATATCATCGGTCGACTAAACCATTCACGTACTAGTGCTACATCTACACCGAGTTCTCGTCGCACCATTCACACACCAGTTACATCGGTTACCATCGCCCATCAAACATAGACTATGCTGGTGGAGGAACACCGCTCTCTTTTAATGACTCCTCTGCTTCTTTTCATAATTTGCACTATTGCATGTATTTTAGAATTTTTTTCAAGATCCTGGTAACACGTAATTCCAGCATGGAGGATCTTTTTTTTTCTTCTTTTACTGGCGCTACAGTCCGGAGTGAAACTGTGCCTCAACCAACATACCTCTCCAGCTAGCACGATCTCTCGCCAGCTGCCGCCTCATCCAAGTTGATTGAGGTCCTTCTCCGCTTATGTGCCTCATCTCTACCTAGGCCGGCCCCTGTTGCGTTGTTCCAATGGGTTCGATTAGAAGACTTTTTGGCCCGGAGCAGTCGGTGTTGTGTTTCCTTCCTGAATGACTTTGTCTTGCCCTCATTTATCGCCAAAGCAATTTTAGCCACTTCCGCTTCAATGTCAACAAACGCCTCATTAAAGACTCGCTATGTTCCTCCAATCACTTCAATGTCATCGACGTAAGCTACCACTTGAACGGACGTTTGGAAGATCGTCCCTCTGGTGTTGACCTGTGAGTTATGCACGATCTTCTCAAGAATGAGGTTGTGGAAGTCTAAAACGTTTTTTGACATTAAGTATCTCGGTGGGTTCGTTACCGACCTTGACGGAATGGCGGAAAGTTTCCATTGTCCTCCTACACAATCCGACAATGTCAAAACTAGACACAGGTCGACTCTATGCGCGCTGTCATATGCATCTTTAAAATTGAGAAATTGGTGGTGCGTGTCTACTTGCACTTTTTGTAGAGTGGCCGGACAAACAACGCTGAGATTCCACTCATCAGGCATTCCTTCCTCCGACCATATCTTACAGATGAGCCGATGCATGCGCCCAACCAAGTCATCTTCAGCTACATTAAATATCCACTCCAGCATTTCGACCTCGCCTAAGTCGGAGGAACGGAATTCAAATTAAGTGCAACATTCTTCCTAACTGCAGAATGTGGGCCGTCATCGCCGTTTAGAAGTCTGCACAAATGATCTTTCCAGATTTTGAGCATCGTTTGGGACTCTACTGCTAGTTGTCCATGCAATTGGGTTATTTTCTCACATTTCCTTGGATGTATGTCCTAAGCCCTACTCTGTATCACTTTCCCCTCGAAACTGTATTTAGATATTATTTTGCGAGGATGGTTTGCGATGGACTGTATATTCCGGATTGTGGCCTTCTTACCTTTTATCTCTGCTTCGGAGTGCTACAATGTTAAATTGAGTTTTACAAGTAAACGATTAAAATCTGATTCTGTCATGAAAGCAGTCAAGTTTTCAGAGATCGTAGATTAGCCTCTCTTGTGCAGAACGACGCCGTGTCGTGACAGAGATTATATAAATGATTTTGTCAATTTTATGTCGATCTCCATGTCCAACTCTCGATAACTAGAATGAGCCTATATGAGCCTGACCCTCTGCGTTGCTAGTGCAGCGGCTCGATCTTCCATCTTTATGAGTCTAGCTTACTGCATCATTGAAATTTACATGTGGTACGCCCTTTCAAGCTCGTCTACTACAATATCCACGAGTAACATTCCATTCCACCAACAGAGTCTACTGACTGATAAGATCATCTGTTTCAGTAATCCCACCACGAGAGTTCCACCTCAGACTAGATCAGCCTACAACAGTACAACAGGACTGAACGGACTACATTCGACATAAGAATTCTGAGCATATAGACGGACGTGTCTGTATTCGGGAGCATTTAAGAGACCTACTTACAATTCAATGATACTCGTATAGAGGTGTTCCATGGAGTAGACTCTTTCAACATTGGCTGGCATCAATAGAGGCATATTCCAATGACTATTCGAATGACCTCTGCAATAGGCACTTTTTCGCTGATGCCAGCTTTTTGACACAACTATCAGATCTTCCCTTTCTCTGGCTCTCATTCCCTCCCTCTCTTTCTGTCTGTTAATTTTCTTATCGATCTTTCCTTGTCCATATGTATCTCTCCCCCGGTTGGGATCATTTTGTAGGCAATGTTGGGCATAGAACGCTGCAGGCCTTGTGGGCAGCCTCCCGGGGTAGGGAAACGCACTTAAGAGCTGGTTAAAGGGAAGCGAATAAGGTGAAGGTGCCTCCCTCTAAATCATCAGCGTCTTCTTCTTCTTTAACTGGCGCTTAAGTCCGGGGTGGACCTGAGCCTCAACCAACATGCCTCTCTAGCTATCATGATCTCGAACTAGCTGCATTCAATTGCGCACTCCAAGTCGGTCGTTCTCCACTCGTGTGCGCCATCTCAGCCTAAGCTGTCCTCTGTTGCGTTGTCCCTATGGCTCAGATTCGAAGACTTCGGTCCGCAGCAGTGGTGTCCAAACGCGCTACATAGCCCAGCCTTCTTAAGCATTGCATCCGAAGACGCTTGATTAGGCGCATGTCGCTATACATCCCATAGAGTTCGTCGTTAAATCTTCGCCTCCAGGTGCCATTTACGCAAGCAGGATGAAAAATCGCACGCAGAACTTTTCTCTCGAAAGGACAGAGGACTTCCTCATCAGCTTTTAGTAGCGTCTAGGTCCAGGACTTGGATGATCAAGGTGCTGTATGAAGCCAGCTTAGTTCTTCGAGGGAGGGCTTTATTACTCAATTGCATCTTGAGCCCAAGGACACATAGATTGGCAAGAGAGATTCTGTGTTTGATTTCGGTACTGGTGTTGTTGTCCCCATTTACCGCGAAGCCGCGGCAGACGAAGTCCTTGACTACCTCGAAGTTTCTACTGCCTGGTGGAACGCTCTGTCCGAGACGTCGATCTAGTGTGTCCTTCCTTGATAACAGCATATACTTCGTCTTGCCCTCATTTATCGCCAAACCCATTTTAACCGCTTCTTCTTTGATGCCAACAAACGCCTTAACATAACAGTGCATCCCTGTCGACTCAGAACAGCGAGAAAAACCACACCACCCCCGTCTCTGATCGATGTTGACCTTTCCTCGAACAATCGCCCACACTGGATTGAGGAATAAAGTTCATATAGTGACCCCATCATAGATCAAAAGCAAATCTCTCACCCTTCCTGCCCACACGACTACTAAAGCAACATTGTTTCCCCCACGCGTCTCTGCCGCTCAACGACTACCCACAAATCCTGAAATAATTAGACCCTCATCAGGACGAAGCATGAATTTCATTAACATCGGACGCATCCTCACGGTAATTATCCTGAAATCGCCTTAACAAATTCGGCTACTCCGTCGCCGGTGCTACCGCAATTGATGCCTTCACCGCAACCCATGCCTCGGCCAGTAATCAGTGCCTCGACCAAGTAATCAAGACCTGGCCCAACACCACTGACTTCGCTCCACCGCTCTCTCCTCCCCCCGCCACATCGGCATAATTCAACTATTAAGGAGCAATAAATAAACGGACATAACCTACGCGAATATGGCCCACTTCGAGGCCGGCTACCACGTGCGCGCTTATGCGCGCTTGTGTGTCTCAGCCTGCATGCGGCCTCGTATCTGTGTATCTCTCCGTTTGCCGCCATGAATTTCTATACCGTAATAAAATACGTGATATGAAATCATAAATTCCCTCACGCCGCCGCTGCCGCCTTAAAATATACATACAGACGTGCTTCGGCAAAAAGATATGAATGCGACGTCTCATATCTCTGCCGGCTCCGCTCACGTGGAAGGCCGTGGGCGGAGGGCATGCCGGAGATCCTCTGAAATGCGAAACACGAGGACGAAACAGATTCCGACTCCGCCTGCCGATTTCTTCAGTGCTCTCAGGCACTCCGGCCGGCGTTCGTTCCTCTGAAATCAATACGTTGCCGATGGAGTGCCGAAAAAAAAATAAAAGAAGCAGGCGTTGGCTTCTTGCTCGTAATGCAGGTTGGATTGCAGGTGAGCGGATGAACGAATTGCCGCACCAGGTGAAGCTGAAGAACGCGACGGGCGCTCTTCGCAACAACAGCGAACGGCAAAGGGGATTGCAACTAAATTCGATTTCATCCGAAATTGAATTTTAAGATTTATCGCAATCTCCGAATTTATCGTGTAAACATCTGATAATATTTTTCGAAATGCAATTCACAGGAAGTAATCGTTCGGCGCACAGCACACCTGCCTTCGTGCGGAGGACGACTCCTCCTTGCCGGGGGATCCTTGATTTAGGCAGACAACTGGGGACTTGTGAGCGAGTGTGTGGAAGATCCTTCATTCAGATTGGACTTTGGATGCGACGACGATATTCGTATAAAGCGATAATGTTTATGGCACGTGCTTTAGAGGACTTGACACTGTCTTTGTTGTCTTTGCCAAAAAATAAGTGCACACATCCTGTAACAGGGTTCGATTGAAGGAGGCATTCCTGGTGGAATGAAAAAGTTAGAAAGTCGGAAGGAATTCAGAAAGGAGATATTCAAAGTATGTATGTACTTATATAACATACTATCTAGTGTTGATGGAATCTCTGATCAAGCCGAAGTTCTTCTAGAGCAGTGGCTGGCTCCAAGTGTCAAGAAAGGTAACTGGTTGTACCAGTGTGAAAAGAGTCAATATTCTGGTGTAAAGGACTATCAGAGACTTTTGAAACGATATTTCAACTCGATTATGCTGTTGGCCATTCAATGGCTAAGGTTTCATAGTGCTCGTGATTTAAAATGTTCCATGTTGACCGACGTGACACACTGGTGATCACTTAACTGTCTCAATTCAAATGACTGTGGCGATTTTGCTCCGACTGAGTGTATGATTACTGTGATTGTTAAAGGAACAGTGTAGGTATTGCAAACCGTCAAGGAAGTGCGGTTGTCCCGTAAGTCAAAATCTTGTCATTTAAGTCACTCAGGAAAAGAAACATCAGAAACATCATTTTCATTTACCTCCTCACAAACAACATTCGTATCCGCCAATTGCATTGACGGCAATCCTTTCCAGGGAAAGATAGAAATGACAGTACACGACATATCGTCGCCATAATCTACATTCCTGTTCCTAAGTAGGAACGAATTTTGTTCTCCTGACGGCACTGGTAAGTTGTGCCATATATCGGTTCACTGGGGGTCTACCCTTTACCTGACACCCTTGTTCTACATGAAGTGCTTTGTATGCGGCGTACACATTTAGCTGTAACTTGTGATCTTCAGGCATTCTGATCTTTTCAAAGATGAATGGAGTTCGCACATTATCCATATGTGTTTTCTTCCTTCTTACAGAGGGAGGGGACCTTCCACAACACATGTAAATTCGCGTAAATTCAAACGTCATATGGTCATTCATTTTGTGGCTTCAATTTGTTAGCACTGCAAGTTGCGCTCTTTCAAAAGTGGTGATTCAGTCGTTGCCATCTTTCACACATCGCGCAATGATTAATCTTGCCATAATCGACCGACTACGGAAACAATCAGTTAGACCATGGAGAAATTTAAAGAAAGTGGATACCTCACCAATGTCCCAAGACCTGTTTATCATGGTAATGCACCATCAAACGAAAGAAACTACCTCTATCCTATCCGTGTGCAGCAATTGAAAATATCGTATACATCACAATGACGTACACTGCATTTGGATTATAAAGATCTCCATCTTTAAAAAGTTCAACTGACTCCATCAACAACTGAATCCTGCTGCCCATTAACAAAGCCGAAGATACGCTTCTTGGGTGTTGGAACCAGCGACATAAATCACCGATCTTTCGATAACCAATTTCTTCAGTGATGAAGCAGGAGAAAAAGTTTACACAATGAAGTGTGTGAGCAGTATTGACTTAGTCAGATGAAGATTGAGACAGAGCCTACAAAAATGGGTTTAAAGATTAGCGAAGGAAAGATCAAGTAATTATATGCTGCAAACGAGGAAGGACAAGTGAAACCGACTTTTTGGACAGAATCTTACAATGGATGCACATAACTTTATGGATGGATATTGTATACCTAGAAACCCCTATAAACTCAGCCAACGACATATCTTTAGGCTAAGAAAGTAATTGACAGCCAAAGACTGTCTCAAACAACCAAAGTAGCCCCTTATAAGGCTTTAATGGTTGAAGTCCTGCTATTTGGCACAGAATCATGGACTTCGCCCAAAGTGGACGACATTGCTCTCGGCTATCTAAAGAGACAATCCTTCCGTCCTGTCTGCATAGATGGTATGCGGAGGAAGGGATTTTAAATTCAATAGTACGAGAATACTAAAAAGCCAACGATCAAGATGGCAAGGTCATATAGAGTGGAATGGACAGCAATGTTCCAGCCTATAAAGTCTTTGGATGCGAATTAGCGTTGCAACGAGTCAAGTGGCGCACGCAAGTGGAAAGGAACCTTCACAGAAATATGCGTGTGAAACTAGAGGCAGCCATCAAGTGATCGGGTTTGTTGGAGGTACTTGTTGGTTGAGACCCGTGGCTTACAGTGAACAGGAGCGCCGCCTTAAGTAACGAAGTAAGATGACGCATGTGGTATGCGGACAATATAAGAATAAAATAATATAAGGACGGATAAGATAGAGAACAAAGGAATATATTAGAAAACCAGAAAGTGATCAAAAATGTGCAGTTGCATCCAGACAACGTGAGTGTTTTATGCCCTGTATGGTCAAAAGGTTTCAGTGGTACACATTTCTTTGAAGATGCCAATGTGCAGACTGTTTCAGTATTCAAATGATAACCGACTTTTTGGCTGCCGAGTAGAGATTCCGATTGGTTAAAGCAAGGTGGAAAAAAAAACAATTATTGTTTCGTTGCTAGACATGTTTGCTTTCACCACCAAGATCATAGGCTCCGACACCGTAAGAAGTGTTTCTGTGAGGCAACACAATAGACCGAAAACACACGAATAACTTCAGAACTGTAGATGTACTAAAAACCAAAATCCAGACTGTGAAAGCAATTAAAATTTGCATCAAAAATTTATCACAGTGTGTAGCTTAATAAACTTTAACTTAAATCGACAAACAATGTACTTAGGAACTTGAGGGTTTCGAAATACGGGGTTTTCGAGGTCCTTGTTACTCTTCGTTTTTAGAAATTTGATTTGCTTTGAGTAAAACTGTCCGCTTCCTCTATCTACTATCTATGTATCTATCTATCTATCTATCTGTATGTACAGCAGAAATAGGATTATGATCAGGATTTCTGATAGACAACATCACATAAGGATATTCTACGACTGACTAAGAAACAAGTTTAATTTGTTTGAAAAGTTTCTTTTTTTTTTTTAATTTTATGACTGTGATTTGTGACTTTCGGCATTTTCAACGCGTGTCTTTTCCTGCTGACCAGCAAAGGAATATCTTGAGATTTGTGCTGTAACAGCAACAATGATGCATACTGTGCCTTTACCATGCAAGAAGAATGAAAAATTTGATAACTCTCCGTTTTATACAAAAGTATGCCAACAGAATCCAGAGATGTTGCAATTTCAAAAAAATTGATTTTGTCGTATTTATTATTAAAAAACCAATTCTGTGCTCAACAACTAGGACCGGTCCAGCAAGCGTCACACAAAAATAGTCCAACATACAGCCAGTTGACGATGATGGCGATGATTACACGTTTTGCGTGGAGAATCTAGGAGTATCATTCTTGATCCAACAGATATTCTTTGAAGAACGTGTCAAGACAGACTTTTCCTTAGATCCTGCTGTCTTCGTATTGTTGCCACTAATTGCTCGATATAAGACGTGCAGAGCAGTGACATGGCAAAACTTAAAAATTCTACAAAACCCAAAAACTACAAAACTTCTCTTGAGTTTTGAAGTTTACGCTTCAGCTTCTTTAGTTCTCAACTTTAACTTCACCCCCAAAGTGTGGTATACCACCATGTTTCGAAATGGTAGTGTACTCAACCAAGTCGCTATCAAAAACGTTTAACAGCGGCACTGAGGAGTTTCTAATTTGGAGGCCCTTTAAGATGAAACCCGGGTCTGCACATACAGAAAATACAGCTTCAAACGAAACGTGTCCTCGGCCAAAATTGTAAGTTCATCAGTCCATTGACAAAATATCTGTCTTGTTTCAGAATACACCAAAGCACTAGACAGTCTTCCGCTTTCCAGATTCCAGATTGACCGACTCGCAAAATTGATTATCGCACTTCCATCCACTTCAGATATTCAATCTGCAGCGCGCGTGTGTGCCTTAATGGCCGAGGAAATCAAGAAGTCTCCAAATATCGCCTGCAATCATGAGAAATTAATCTAAACTGACTTGGATTCATTTCTGTCTCCAATTTAATGCGGAACGACTCAATTCCCAAACAAGAATCGCCCCCATATCGATGCCCCCCCCCCCACTCCTGCCGCTGTCTTAATTAAACACAGATAAAGCGCCTTCAGTGCTTTGACCAACAAAACGAAACGACTGGCCGTCCAAATAAATGTCCCAACGCCCTGCACTATGCCGATAGTCTGCCGGGCAATCAACTCTCATGAGCAATTCAAAGGTTTTTATTGCAAATAAAAGCGAGCACCAACGACACCCTTAAGTGCCTCAAATACCCTCGCACTCAGGGCCAAGGCCCCCTAATTGCCAAGCAAAGCCGGCCACCACCGCCGGCCGCATCTTCAGGGTGAAGCCACTCAACCAGATCGCACTTTCGCAACTTTCTTCACATCCGAATCGTACTCAATTAGGCACACTTTTTGAATGTGCCTCCGCATCCCCGCTCCGCCGCCGTAACGCCATTCTCAGGCCGTGACCGTACATCAACACACTGTGGGGCAGCTTCAAATGGCACTTTGATTGCCCTGATTGACAATTACAGCCGCCGCAATTATGCCAACTTGGTAATTCCCGCCACATCCAAGGAGCCATAAACTCGAACTGCTCCCAACGCCCGTAACCATATCTCACCGTGTCTCCGGCGGTGATGAGCTTAGTCGCGGCCGTCCTCCGAAAATCTGCTCAAGCGGAGTATCCGCCATCCCTCAGCCGACAGATTTTCATCCCCACCAGAGGTAATTAGGCGACACTACCTGTTAGAAGGCGCCAGAAAGGGTGGCCGCCTTTTTTTCTTTTTGGCCGACGTCACCGTCGCCTGTCAGAGAGCGTCGGATGGGGCTTGGTGTGTTGTAATTCATGCCACGGATGATGGCGACACCGTCGGCATAGAGTGTGACCGTTAACTGCCAATGGATTAAATGGGTCAGATGTTATTGCCCCATGCACCGTGCTGGACGGTGGCAACGACGGCGGTGACTGGTTTTGAGCGCTGCTAGCTACCTTACGGTGCTGACGGTGGTGTTTTATTGTCGACGCTCAGGTCAGCAGATATGTGTTTTGTGCGGCTTCAGTGCGATGCGGGAATTCGGGAGGGGGGGGCCGGAGGCTTAGCCCGTGCCAGTGGCAGGTTCCCAGATTTATCGCTCGCTGGTTGCCGCGTTTTTTCCCCTCTTTTTCGGTGGCTCTGTTAACAGAATTAATAAACAACAATTGCGGCTTTTTGGATTACCTTTTCGGTGTCGGTCGACAGCATTGGCAGCAATTAATGCGACAACTGGATGGGATTGTTGAACAAGCGAATTAAGTTGGTCTGCGTGTGATGGCGGGGACAGCGACGGCAGTGGCTTTCCGCTGATGCCACCCGCATCGACAAGCGGTCCGACAGTTGTCCGAGCTGTCAGAGTTGTGTAAGTGCCTTCTGACAGGAGTGCGTTAATTGTGTGAAGCGGTTGTCAATTTCGTTTTACTCGCACGTTTCCTATTTACAACGACTGCGGGAGAATATGACATGACAGGCGAGTGCGTTTGAAGTGCGAAAGGTGAAAGTTGTTCTGTTTCAAATGTTTTACATCACCAGTGACGTTGACAAGGAAACATGTAACGGGTAGCAGTGGGGAGAAAGTATGCCAGCTGTAGGTGATAGATTTTAGACACACATTAATGTGAAGGACGAGTGATCCGTGTGTCATTGTTGTCTAGTTGGGATTGTGAATAATTAATTTGGAGATGAAGCGAGGGACAGGTAATAGCCGCAATTAAGGGTTTACATGGGGAAACTGAAAGGAAAAAGGAAGGAACACCTCCTCACGTCAATCGCAAACTTGTTGAGGGACCTTGCCATTTCAGAGAAGCAAGTGCGACTAAGGCTGAGTCAAGAGAGATTGAAACGTTCACTTTGATAATTTCACTTAAGTGATTCCATTCATACTCTCAAACAAAGAAAGATACCGTAAATACGTAAGTCGCGGTATTTTGCTTTAGAAGTTAATTCTTCTTCTTCTTTTACTGAGGCTGGACCTGGGCCTCAAACCACATGGCTCTCCAGTCAGAACGATCTTTCGCTCGCTGGTTCTAGCTGCGCACTCAAAGTTGGTTGAGGTCCTTTTCCTCACTTGCGTACGCCATAACAACCTAGGCCGTCCTCTGTTGCGTTGTCTAAACGGCTCGGATTCGAAAACTTTTCGCCTCAAAGCAGTCGGTGTGGTGTGTCTCTCCTGACTGGTTTCGTCTTGCCCTCAATTACCGCCACACACAATTTAACCACTTTCACTTCAATGCCAAAAAAACGTCTCATTAATGGCTTGCTGTGTTCGTCCAATCACGTCAATGTCGTCGGCGCAAGCTAGCAGCTGAACGGACTTATGGAAGATCGTACCTCTTTTGTTGACTTGTAAGTTACGCACGATCTTCTCAAGGATTTTGTTAAAGAAGTCAAGTGACAGTGCGTCGCCTTGTCTAAAACCTTTTTGACATTGAAAGCCTCGGTGAGTTTGTCCCGACCTTGATGGAGCAGCGAGAGTTCTCCATCGTCATCCTCCACAATTTGACGAGTTTGGTAGGAATGCCAAAACTAGACATGACACTGTACAGCTCGTCTTTCTGCAGACTGTCATATGCGGTCTTGAAATCGATAAATAGGTGGTAAGTGTCGATGTGCACTTCTTGAATCTTTTCCAGTATCCGCCATAGTGTGACGATTTGGTCGATTACGGAGTTCCCTGGCCTGAAATCACTCTGGTAAGGACCTATCAAGTTGTTGACGAACGGTTTCAGGCATTCACACAATACGGTAGAGTTGATTTATTCTGCTGCCGTAATTTTGGTGGCTCGAAATGCGCTGATGAACTCCCGTTTGGACCGTCGGATCGCACTGCCAATTATATGTTACAGACGATTCAAATAACATTTGTACAGGAATACCAGTCCTGTATTGGAAATTCTCAAGAAGGAATGCCAGAAAGTTATTTTCCTTGACGCGGGGCGATGACTCCGGGAGCAGGAGATGGTGGATAGTTTTTATTTCACCCTCATCCATTCCACCTTCTACAGATAAGATGAAAATGGCTCCCAGTCTAATGCTTGTTCAATTCATTCAATTCATTTAGACGTTTGATCTGTTCAACAGACGAGTCACCGGTTCTCCAGCAAAGATATTCCTTCTTAAAGTGACACTGCTCTACGTTGATGGAAAATTGCAATTCCTTGAATGTCCACTCAAGACAGAGATCTCTGCAACTCCCATGGGCATAAAGTTCACTTATTCTTGGTTGTGTGCATACCTATCCTAGTCAGTAGTCGTGAAGGTTAATCTTTTGGCACCATCCCCATAGAGA
This sequence comes from Eristalinus sepulchralis, assembly GCA_944738645.1. Lineage (NCBI taxonomy): Eukaryota > Metazoa > Arthropoda > Insecta > Diptera > Syrphidae > Eristalinus > Eristalinus sepulchralis. The sequence continues at coordinate 11,304,579 of OX122883.1, read as the reverse complement.
TATCCTTTAAAAGAAGGTGGTGGGGAAGAAACGCCGCCTTAACCTTCTTCTTTTCAGCAAAATTCACTTCACATCTCTGGCGCTCGCCAAAAGTGCTCACAATTCCAACTTTTCGGCAGTCATATACCGATACCGACTTAAATGCGCACTTTGCAACATCCTCCCCGGTAGGCACCGCAACGTCACCACACCACCTTGTCACAACACAGACCACAAACTAAGCCCGAAACGAAGCGTTTACATACGCAGTCAGCAACATCAAGACTTGTTCGGCGCTGCCGCGCCCAAGAGGAAATGAAGCGAACTAAGAACGTTGTAATACCCTGGCGAGTGGCAGGCACACGGATTCCCCGAGTTGTAATGTCGGCAGGAATAATACTTGGAAATCAGAAGCCCTCTCAACTTTCCACACTTAGATGTAATTCTCGAGGAACATCCGTACGGGAAGCACCAACTAGACGCCGCCGCCCGCTGTCTGTCTGCTCGCCTGCCTGTTTATGAAACAGACACACCTTGGATAGGTCTCCTGTGACACTTGGGTCCTGAAGATAGTCCTTCCCCGGATGTGTATCTGTCTGCTGGCGTACACGCCGTCTATGTTGCTTCCTCTTCAATCTCCTCGTCAGACATGTAATTTTCGTCGTCTTTCAGCAGCAGACGTTCGTCTAATCCTCGAATGGCATGGTTGCGGATGTGGGAGCCATCTTCATCTGACAGATGTCAATAAAACAAATTCCGTGTGCGATGTTGGGAGGGATGGCCGGGCGATGGCTGCTCTGTCATCACACAAGGAAGATTTCCCTCCATTGACATTCGATTTGCATTCAAAATGGCGATGGGTGGTGGGTGGTGGCGACAGAGGGAGGTTTTTACTTTTTGATGAGCTTGACAGCTGCTGTGCACTGCTGCTGCTGAGGCCCGATGCCCGGGGTGGGGCCGTTTCCATTCGTCGTCGTCGACTGGTATTTGTTAGATACATTTGGAATGCAGGAACAATTGCAAAACAATTGGCATTGCAATATGTCATCGAACGATGATCAATTTGTGCAAATATTTCCAGAGTTGCTTGACAGAGTCAAATGCTTTGGCCCTTGAGGCGAACTTTGTGTGCTCTGCAGCGACGACGCCTCATCTTCCCACTCCCCGGAGCGCTGTTTTGAATGGGCGGGTCTGCACTGTGGATTCTTTCGACGGTTTTTTGTGTTGTTGACTGTTTGCCGGAGAACAGCTGCAGTACCGCCAGTGCGAGGGGGTGGCGGGAGGTGGCACGTAGTCACATGTCGCTGTGAAATGAATTTGAATACTTTTTGCGTGGCACTGTCGGTTTTTAATATAAGTTCGGACGTTTGATGGATGGGCGGTGAAATGGTTAAGTCAACATCCAGGGTCGGCACCCGTATTGGGATGGTGGTGGTGCGGTGCTGGGGATGTCAATTTTTGATTTAGGGTCTCGTAATTGTTTGGGATTTGCGTGTTGCAGTTTGAATTTGAATTGGGACTCTGTGGCAACTATCTGGCCAGAGGAGAGGGGGGGCTTAGGAGTGGGGAGAAATGATATGAAGTTGCTACTTGTTTGTTTTGTTCTTACAAAGTTGTAATGTATTCAGTGGAGGAAGTGCTTAGTTGGCATGTGTTTTCCATTCAAATCGGTTTCTGCTGACTTTTCCTCTGTTCAATTTGGGGAAGTCAAGGGCCCCGAGTCTGTGGACTCCTGCAAATTGCTGATGGAGTTTATTTTTTGTCTTTTGTTGATTCAAGTGTGCCTTGGTGGAAGCTTCTAAGTTCGATCATCATAATTTTAAATGAACGCCATTTGTAGGGTGTAGGGTAGGATGTAATGCTTCATTGGAAGCCATTTGTTCCCAGATCATTTTGTGCTTGAGAGGAACGTTACCATGATGATTTTGTTGCGCCACCCACGAAGTCAAAAATTACCACAAAACTCACGAAAGACAATGTAGGCTAAAAAGTGGAAGAACTTTAAGTTCGAAATTTCTCTCTTGGCCTCATCTAGTGAGCTATGTCAGGTTGGGACGGGGTAGGGCTCTTTTTCGTCGTCATTTGAGAGGTCTACTAACGTTACCAGTTATTGCTCCCACAACTAGGCTTATGCGTGGTATTCTAAGGAGTGGCAGCTGTTTGACAGAGGAGAAGGGAAATTCTGCTTTCGAGGCGGCACAGGGGATGTTACTAGTTTCTTTGAGGTTAGTCGATTGAATGACGTTCACGTTCTTCGCATTGCATGTGCCAACATCATTCCGCGTCTAGATCATCGACTTTTTCCTTTTCAATAGCTATCACCCTGAATAGACCAACATTGAATTGCTCAGTAACTCCATTGAAAGAGTGTCACGTTTGGAGTTTAGCGAAACAAAATTCATAGACTAAGGAAGAGTTTGACTTTCGGTGAGGACGAACATATGTATTTTCTGAAATTCCACCTAAGCAAGGACAGTGATCACTACTTCTGCTTGTACCACACCATCCAAAATGCTTTGTGAGTCCAAAGAAGATATCTACAAAGTAAAGATCGCATTTAAAGCTTTCCTTGGTCTAAGACCCACACGCTTAAGATCGTATAGTAAATAAATTTGTTGCGTACAGCTGATTTGAATCTTGCGATCTGGAAGTATGTTAGTGCAGCATTGTTATTGAGACCATAGAACAGGTTTCTATGCAAACAATTGACGAAATTGGAAACATTTGGGTATCCATGTGACTCATTGGAATGAGTAGATCAATTTTAAGGCAGTGAAAGCCATGCATTATTCCACAAACACTCAACATAAAGGATATCATCTACCGCTTTTGAGAGTGTGGCTTTTAGAGTCCCACTGACATGTGATTCATTTCCTTGGTATTATACGAGTAGGGTGGACGCCGTGGCGTGGTGTGTAAGTGAGTCGACCACCACGCAAAAAGGTTGTGTTCGCGTCCCACCTCTTTGGAGTTGCTAAAAACGCTCAAAGAGTATCAATTGTCTATGAAAAACTTCTTAAATTTCTCAGCTCGGAGTCGGCAAAAAACTGTAGATTCCTTCTACTCGTGGAAGAACAGTAGCACGCACAACACGAGTAGTTGTTGTAGAATCTGGGCCCTGGTCCCTTGTAATTATTATTATTATAGGACGTAGCTGTTTCCTATAGTGGTCATCAAACTGCTGCGAAAATTTTGAAGAAAAGAAAGCATTCTAGTGGCTTTATGTGTGTAACGCACGCCGAGGACTCCAGGTTTAGTTTATAGACATCGCGTCTCGCACCTTTTTGCTTTTGGGTTGATGGTACAATTTATGAAATTTTTAGAAAAAAAAAACCTTTTCAAATCTCGCCATTCGAGGTCGGCAGTAAGCCCTCCCATCTCTAGTCATGGAAGGATAATAGAACGCAGAATACAAGTAGTTCCTAAATACACTAGGACAGTAAAAAAAATTAAAACATAAGTATTAAACGTTTTGTCAACTATCTTCTTCTTCTTCTTTCCATGGCGCTACAGACCGGATGGACCTCGGCCTCAACCACATGCCCCTCCAGCTTGCATGATCTCTCGCCTCCAATATTACACTCCAAGTTGGTTGAGGTCCTTCTCCTCTTGTGAACACTATCTCAGCCTAGGCCTTTTTCTGTTGCGTTGTGCAAATGGCACGGATTCGAAGCCGGAGCGGCCGTACAACCTATAAAGTTGGTCGTTAAATCTTCTCCTTCAGACGCCATCAACGCAAACAGAAGCAAAAATCCAACTGTTCTCTCGAACAGAGGGCTTCCTTATCCGCTTTTAGTAACGTCCAAGATTCACCGCCGTAAAGGAGGACTGGGAGGATCAAGTCAATCTTAGTCCTTCGAGAGATGACTCTATTACTCAAGTGCCTCTTGAGCCCAAAAGGAGCAGCCATTGGCAAAAGTGAATTTGAATCTGATTTCTATACTGAACATTGTCCTTACTTACCGCGAAGCCTAGTGCCACGCTCTGTCCGAGATGTCGGTCTTGAGTGTCCATCCTTGATGACAGCATATACTTCGCCCCTCAATTATCGCCAAGCCCATTTCAATTTCTTCAATGCCAACAAACAAACAAACGCCTCTATAACGGCTCGCTGTGGACGTCCGATTACGTCAATATCATCGTCATAAGCTAGCATTTAAACAAACTTTTGGAAGATCGTGCCCTTTGATGATGGCTCTTGATCGAATGACTGTTGTTTCCTTGCTTTGTTTTGTGCCCATATGAAATAAACTTCTGTCTCAAACTTCTACTGGCCTAATCAGTTTCTTCCTCTTTATTTTTCTTTCTCACACATCAACTAGGTCTTCTAGGCTGACAAGAAATACTTCCGAAATCTAACTTTAGCAGAAAAGGGCTAGAGTAGATTCTATGTAAATGAAATCAGCCATTTGCTCATAAAGTGATTACCGTAGCATGCGGGTAAGTGCGTCATCCAACAAGCCTTAGGTTTAGATTCAATTCTCGAACTGAACCACTGGTCGTCTCCACTTGCTTTAAGGCAATAGAACGCACAACACAAGTGATAATAACCACTTGTGTTGTAACGCTTGGGTCGTTTTGTTGGCCACGCATTAAGTTATTAAACCTACTACCTAGAGCTTTCTCCTATAACTTGAGCAGGGTCGGAATGCAGCTTTCGCAGTAGCGGCCAACTTTGAGGTTGTATCAGCGAAGGTCCTTATCAGTCTTATTTATGAAATAGTTGGCTCGTGCAGGCTGGAGAGGCATGTTGGTTGAGGCCCAGGTCCACCCCGGACTGTAGCGCCATCCGAAGAAGAGGAAGAAGAAGTTGGCTCAATATTTGGCGAGGCTTAGGGATTTTTGGAGAAAGAAATTTAACTACGAACTGTATAGGCTGAATAGCGACATTAATCTAGTCAGGCGTCTACGGATTCATCGCCTTAGTTGGCTAGGTCATGTAGAGCACATGGTAAACACTGCTCCAGTCCTAAGCAGGCATAAAGGATGCCTACGCACACAAGTGGAGAAGGATCTCAACCTCAACCAACTTGTAGTGTAAGATTTGAGAAAACTGCTTTAAGAGAGTAACAGCTGGAGTGGCTTGTTAGTCAGGGCTCAGGAGCACCGCGGAGATGTTGCATCATATGAACAAGAAAAAAACATGTGCTTTGTCGATGTTGATTTTCGGGGGCTGGGGTATTTTTAGTTTTTTTCTATTTAAAAATGAACATCTGTTGTAACGGTTTCCAAGTGAACTTAAAGAGGTTTAAAACCTAAAACGTTTGTCGTGCTTCGTTTTGTGGTCATTTTTACACAATGCTTGGCTAAGTAATGAACAGTTGAAGTTAGTGTACGGGTCTGAGGTTTGTCGAAACTCCGCAGTTCTAAGAAATATTAACTGACGGCAAAACGAAAAGCATTTTATCTCCTGAACTCTGATACTCGCCATGAAATACCATGCCGTTCACTTTATTTGAAGTTGCCACAGATTGTATCCAAAAACAGTTTTCTATCAGTCCAGACTGAAACAGACCGCAAAATGCCTTTATGGCACCTTCTTCGAAATGACTGCATGCTAGGTATGCCCATATTACAGCTCCAACGATTCTATCTCAATTGACTTCCTTGCGTAACCTTGTCCAACAATCCAAGCATTCTCGAATACGCTACAATCACATCATCGCACTTATCCTCCTGACACAGTCAGCTTCTCCCTTTCATCTTTAATTGAAAGCACTAGCAAATTACGTCCGATCCATATGTGCCTCAGAGTTAGTAAAAAAAAAAAAACGAGGGCGAATGCACGCAAAGCGAACGATGGAAAGAATAAAAGGAATTCCCATTCAAATGCGATTATTCAGCCCACCTTTTCCGTCGCTAGAGCGAATTGAAATCTTCTTTTCAAATCCACTCCCGTGCAACTTAACCATTCTCAGCTTCCCTCCTGCATTCCGCACACACACACACCCGCACATAAGACTTCATCTGGTGAATTTTTTTTGCAATTTTTTTCCGCCCCCCAACACACGTTCCGTTCTGCAAGGGGAAAGGATGCCGAGCAGCAACGACGACGACGACGTTAGACAACTCAAATGTGCATAACATGACTGGTAATTGGCTTGAAGCTGTTGCAAGTTCTGTAGCTTTCAATTTCATTAGCGAAAGTGAGAAGAGTCCTGTGCGTCCTTTGGCAGCGTTTTCAATGGAAGCAGCAGCTGGAGCAGCTAATGCAGTTCATAGTGTCCGATTGTCAATTAGGGAAATCTTTGTTGACGTCTTCTGTGAGGGCAGCATTTTATTCTGATTGCAATGGGGCCGAGATGAGAGTGAGGAATTCCTCGAAAACCATTCAGGCGGCAGAAGATTACAGGAAACATGACGAAGACAGGAGTGTTGCCGGTTTGAAGGTTGTTGCACGATGGATGACGTGATTACCCATTGCAGTGACAGAGTTGGACGTTTTGTGGACACCAATTGACGTACGGTAGGTGTGAGATTCAAATGAGTTACATGACAATGGGGAAATTGTGCAGGTAAGTGGAAGTTGTGAGTTGTCATTGCTGACAGGGATGGTACACGTAGATGGCATAAATGTCAAAAGGTGTGTGCGATGGAGTAGAAGTTGATGCTCACTGAATATATCTCACTCCTGACTCCTCGACTGTTTCTTAGAGTCACAGTAAAAGTCAAAGTGGGAGTCTTCAAATAAGTAAAGAGTAAACAAGGCAGTATGTGTTGCACACACACGGTTTCGTTATTTGTTTTTTTTCCACCACATTTGTTTCAAGCAGTTTAGTTGGCTATTCCGATCAATTGTGTTTAATAAGAATAATAACTAAGTGGCACTTCAGCCCACGAGGGACCGGGGTCTTCTTCTCCTTGTGGAGCTACAATCCGGGGTGGACCTAGAAACGAACGAAATTTTGCAAACCAATTTTGGCATTTGTGTTCGGTCAGCACATTTTCTCCGTACATGTCGCATATTCTTCCATTTTCGATAGGACACCAAATAAAAACTATTACAGAAAATTTAGCTAAATTTTTAACAAACAAGTCTTACTATATGAGATTTTTAAATAGTGCGAAATTGGCAGCGAAAAAACAATCAAAGGATAAGCTCTTCTTTTCCAACAAAATTGTTTAGTCAACGACCCAATATAAAGTGGCCAATAGCCACACGAAGGTCCTAGAAGCACAAAACCAGATTAGAGTTCAAGAAGATATTACCTGGCTGGTGGACTTCGCCTCGGGGGGAACCTCTCTGCGCCTGGACGCGGTTCGCACATCTCACCGTCCATAAGAGAACCTGGCGATCCCCTCATCAATCAACCGTCAGTCAGATTGATCACGTTGCGATCGACGTCAGACGCTCCTCCAGTATTTCCGAAGTCCAAACTTTCTGAGGTGCCAATATCAACTCGGACCATTTCCTTTTTGTAGCGAATGCAAGAACACGGGCAACGAAGTCGAAATAGGGCAAAACTGTATGACGTCGAAAATCTACAATCGCAACCGATCGCCGGGATCTTTGCCGACTGAGTCTCCCTGAAACTGACTCAGAGTTCAACGCTGCCTGCATTGACCAAAGAAGAAGAATGAAAACATTGTCAAGAAGCCTTTACAGAAGCTACCGCTGATGTGCTGGGTTTCATGCAACCAAGAAGGAACCCATGGTTTGACGAGTGTAGGCAGGCACAGGCAGCTAAACAGGAGGCCTTCAAAGCAACGCTGCATAGAACAACGAGAGCTGTATGTGAGCAATACGAACAGAGGAGAAGAGAAGAGAACAGGCTTCTCAGAGGGAAAAAGAGAGAGCATGAGAAGCGTGCGGTCGAAGAGATGGAGGACAAGCTCAGTCTGAAATCTGGACAACTTGTAGTAGAGTCGCAATCGTTGCTATGAATCTCGGACACTTCTGCAAACACTTAAGCCACGATGACAGCCCAAGTCATGCTGTTAGGCAGAATGTTCCACCCAAACTGGACGAAGATAGACAAGAATTCCGTCAAGATAGCAATATCGAGACTGAAGTTGAACAAAGCTGCTGGAGCGGTCGGGTTATCCGGAGAACTATTTAAAGCAGCTGGAGATGACCTGGTTGGTCGTATGCACCAGCTCATCTGGCATTCATACCAAACTCGTCAGATTGTGTAGGATGACGATGCAGAACACTCGCTGCTCCATCAAGGTCGGTAACGAACTCACTCAGATCTCTATTGTCAAAAATGATTTTAGACATGGCGCCGCGCTGTCGTGTGAGTTCCTCAATATCTTAAGAAAATTTTAAGAAGATCGTGCGTAACTCACAAGTCAACACCAGAGGCACGATCTTCCAAACTTCCGTTCAACTGCTAGTTTACACCGATGACATTAACGTGATTTGATGAACACAGTGAGCCGTCAATGAGACATTTGCTGGCATTAAAGCAGCAGCTAAAACATGTCTGGTGGTTAAAGAGGGCAAAACGAAGTACATGCTGTCATAACGGAAGGACGCATGACATCGACTTCTTGGACACAGCGTCACACTAGGCATCAGAAACTTCGAGGTAGTCAAGGACTTCGTGTACCTCGGCTCCGCGGTAAATACGGACAACAACACCAGTACTGAAATCAAACGCAGAGTCACTCTTGTCAACCGCTGCTTCTTTGGGCTCACGAAGCAAAGCTAACTATCTAATCCCAGTCCTCCTTTACAGCGTGGAAACTTGGACGCTACTAAAAGCGGATGAAGAAGCCCTTAGTCTTTTCGAGCGAAATTTTATTTTTGGTCCCGTTTGCGTTGATGGAAGCTGAAGGAGAAGATTTAACGACGGACTCTTTGCAGGCTGTACGGTGGCACGTGCCTGGTCAAGCGTCTTCAGATACAACGCTTAAGAGGCCATGAAGAGCGTAATGAAACCACCGCTCCGTCCAGAAAAGTCTTTAAATCTGAACCATTGGGACAACGCATCAGCAGACGGCGTGTGTTGAGATGGCGCACACAAGTGGAGAAGGATCTCAACCAACTTGGAGTGCGCAAATGGAGGTAGCTTGCGAGAAATCGTGCTCGCTGGAGAGGCAAGTTGGTTCCGGTCCAGGTCCACCTCGGACTGTAAAAGAAGAAGAAGACTAAATCAAGAGTGACCATACATAAAACAACAAACGCAAAAAGCATGAGCCACGGGCAGGTTGAGTTGTTGAGTTGTTGTTCACACGCGAGAACTATCAAGTAAAAAGGATTTCACTGTAATTGACAACGAAGAAGGATGACGATGAACCAGTGTTAAGATTCTTCACCCCTTGAATGTTGTCTGAAAAAAATGCAGACCGCGAGAAACACATTCCCTTGAGAAGATGATAGATATGACCGATCTTTCTTACTGCAATATATGAGAGCCCCATTGCCGTTGCTGATGGCTTTTGCGTTCCTCCTGCACTGATGGATCCACATTTTCCCCGCACTACATTGCTCATAAAACAAGCTAGGAACTTGCAAATACAAAATCGTGTTCCAAACGTCGCTTACTGTGATATTGTGAAATTTTTGAAGAAAGAAATCCAAAAATAGCACCCATCCCATTTCAACGAAAATACTAAAAGAACAACACTCCACCAGTCATCACCCTCCAGACTTGATTTAACGCCAAATTTTAGGGCAGCTTTATTTATCGATGCAATCGCTTATAACTCACTCCCAGATATACTACTCCCTGTCATCACGGAGATGGCATATTTTCTCTTCCCTAAGGCACTGTTCGTGGTCTCCACGGCGCGCCCTTTATGACCAATTATCTTCGCCAAACATTCCCAAAAATTTCTGTCGTTTAACTTATCTACCAGGATGGTTCCTGGCGCTCTCCAACCCGGACAAAAATTCATAATCGTTTTCAGCTTAAGACTTTATCGCCTCCCCGTCCGTTCCCCCGTCAATTGTTCGACTCCTTTGAAAAATTTCTCATTTCCATCAAGCAAAGCACACAATCTCCGTCTGGCATCAACAGCTAGAAGTTATCAGCTAAGACATCACACAAAAGCCTCTCCACCCCGCCGTTTGACATTTAAAGGCGTCCATAAAACGCAAGCTTCACGAGTGCTCTTCAAAGATACGAGACCACCCTCTGTCAGTGTGTATTAGCTTAGCGACTGTAAACGAAACCAAAGCATCCCATAAACAGCAACGTCCTCATCCTATGCCCCCCCTCCACACACACACACGTCCATAACTCCTGTTGATGTTTCTATTCCCAAGGCCGCGATTATCCAGCATCAACACTCGACTCGCTGCTGAATGTTTTATAGTTAAATTCATCGCGACTGCGTCCCTCTCGCTCTCCCTCCCTCCGACTGCTTCCCAGTTAATACGTCAAACAAATGAATGTGTGTTTGCCGGCAAACTACCGCAGCGCTAAATTAAACCATCCTCTCGGGGTGCAGTGGGAGAGAGAGAGGGGGATTTGGTGGCCAATGTGCAAGCTTGCATGTCTGCGTCGCGCTGAAAAATTATTTTAAATATCTGCGCACATTTGTCAGCGGGAGCAGGACATTACATTCGCGCATTTCACGTTAAATTTACATTCTCGCAACCGCAGCTGCCCGACGGCCGCCACCGTCCACTCGCCATTCCCAGTCGGCCATCGCGCAATGCAGCGCGCGGACAAAGACAATAACCGATGTTTTAATTCCCGTCCAGAAGGTAAACACGCACAAACGGCCGCTTGTCCGGGTGGGAAGTGGGGTGCGTGGAAAGTGAGCGCCACCCTGTTGTGCATTTGCATTTGATATCCTGTTTGTGCAGCACCATCGAGCGCCCTCGGTTTCTGGTTGTTCGCCTTTCAAAAACACGCTCCGGTCGAGGTCTTGTTCCGCAAAAACCCACCCAGCCACTGACCTCCGGCCCCACGTCCCACATCCGCAGCCCTCCAGCATCGCACACCGGCCGAATCGGACCCAATTTGTGCGTTTTAATATTAAATTCAATGAACATGCTTAGGTGGGCGGGGACGAGTCCGCCAACCAACCGGCAAACCGGCCCACCGGCCCACCGGCCGACTGGTGACTTCATTTGAATAGCGCGCCGCAGCGGGACTGCATAAATTTCCCTGAGAAACACTTGTTTCCGTGTTGACATATTTCGAAATAATCAACACACACCGGGCACAACAGCAACGCGGACGTCCCGACACACAGGAACTCATCAGCGGCGCAGACCGCGAACCTGCACCGGGGGTGCCGTCGGGTCCGATTAAATGGAAATTGGCGAAATTTCACGCGGTCTAAGCAAAGGAGATTGATGGCTTTTGGTGGGTCCAGTGCCACGATGCGGTTTGCTCACAATTATCCCGTTGCCGGGACCGTGCTCGCAGTCGTCTCCGACAGTCCATTGTTGAGGGATTACAGTCAAATACTGTCGCGCACATGGTTCAGGGGAGATAAGGCTCAACGTGAACGGCGCGGTTCCTCGCGAGAGAACTCTGAGCGCAACGATTTATGAGTGGACCGCGGAGGTGGAACATGTGGGCAAGCAGTGTGTTTTGACAATTTATCATCCTTTTAATCGGACGAACAATTCATAGCGCTCCCACTCTCACTGGTCCTCCCGGGGAGCTGCAAGCGTAGCAAGTCTGTCCACTTTTGTTTGACGGATGAGCGGCACCGGCGAGAGATACTGGATGACACGCGATTTGTCAGCTTTAGTGGCGCATACATCAGATGGACGATAGGCGATGGGCGATGTGCGCGATTAGATGGACATTGTGTTGCGGATTGCACTTAGCATGTTGTCTGAAGCGATTGCGAGTGATATGCGTTGTAAAGTGCGTTGTTCATTAAGCAGGCCAGGCGGGGCACATCCTTCAAGTCTGACAAGGTTCTGGCGGCATTGCGAACGTGTGTGAGGGCTTAACGAAACACACGAAACTCTGAATGCGTGCTTAGTGTGTACAAGTGCGGCAAAGAGGTTTTTTTTTTTTGTCAAAGCAAAGAGGTCCGAATCTTGCCTTCGTGGAAGGAATTGAATGACATATGCTTGAGAGAGGTTGGAAAATTTTACAAAAATATTTCCAAAGTGAGTGCCCAGTAGCCTAACCAGTGTCTTTAAAGAGAAGTTTTGGCCCAAATGAAGCACCCACCTTAACTTGTGTGCGTACGCTTTGCAAGAAGTTCGTAAGATTGGTATGCTGGTGAGTGGTCGCCGTGGCGTAGTGGTTAAGTGCGTCAACCCCCACGCAGAAGGTTTTGGTCCGGTTAACGGGACACCTCGCATTTTTCACGGCACCACCTTTTTCGGATTGCTGACAACACTCAAAGAGTATCAATTGTCTATGAAAAGTTTCTCAAAACTCGCCGCTCGGAGTCGGCAAAGAACTGTAGGTCCCTTCTACTCATGAGGAAACGGTAGCACGCACAACACGAGCAATTATTGTAGAAGCTTAGCCCTTGTTCCTTGTGTGCGCTGTAGTGCACTTAATTATGCTGGTGGACAACACTCATGGAACCTCCATCGTCGTACGGCGCACACAGATGAGAATGCAACATTTCATCCACCAGCCTGAGGAGAACTCTTCACACAGACCTCGACTTAATCGCTTACAGGATCGAATTAACTCACAAAAATTAAAGAGCGTGACCAACCGCTTGGTTATCCTTTAGCAGCTTATGCCTTTTAGAAGCTTCAATCAGACAACGGCTTAATTTAAAAATCATCTTTCCTGACTGTCGGTGGATAAGTAATGTAACCGCATCACACAGACTGTCTTTGGAGGTGCTAGTCGAGCAGTACATTAGATTAGGGCCCCTTATCCTATGCTCTCGACATTCCATCACGCTTACCGCAAGGGCAGATCAGTCGAAACCGCACTGCATACCCTCGTCAGGACAATCAATATAAGCTCTTGTATGCAGAGACTCTTGCTGCATTCCTAGATATGGGAAGAGCATTCCATCAGAACCGATAACGAGAGCTCGCTGTAGAAAGTTGAAATTGAAAGGTAACTAGTAAGTTATAGCCATCAGCTCCTATGCACTAAAGTCGTCTATTTAACGAAACTGCACAATCCGGAGAAGCAGTGCGTAACCTTCTACAAACCAAGAAGGCATGCAGATGCAAAGTGCTTGCGTGCGCAGATGACATTCTCATCGCAGTATCCCGCAAATTTGTCTTCACCCTTAGGTATACAACACCATCTGACCCAAACAAGCTTCCTGTAGACCAGTTGTAAGCCCGTGAAAACTGGAACTTGTACTATTCACCAGGCACCAGGCATAAAATTCTACACATTGACTATTTGAGTTGAGATGCGAACAATTTTGTGTATCTGTAAGGCTTCATTCCTTCATTCAACTACTTGCCGAGCATGAGGTGCTAAAAATTGGTTTGGATTATTATCGGTTATAAGTGCATTTTGTAAAACTTCCGGCCTTAGTGGTCAAGGTCAGTTGGCAGAATTTCTGTCTGACCAAAAGACAGAAAGAGTGCTGACCACTTGCAAAATTGTATCCTTCTCCCGCGCACGTTAACTAGTTCCCCTTCAAACTAGCTGCCAGGCTTCCTCTTTTTTCTCTTCTTTTTGTGGTGCTACAGTCCGGATTTGATCTGGGCCTCAACCAGCATGCCTCTCCAGCCAGGCTTCCTCTCCTGATCACAATCTGGTCGCCATTGCAAGTTTCATCCAGCTTTCAACACGACAAGTGTGATCATCTTGATACTACCGATAACACATCTTGAATTATTTCCTCAAGAAGATTACAAGAGCTGAGCGCACCTCAACAGCCTACCTTTGTAGCATAAGCAATGTCAGCGGAAAGCTAGGTGCGCGCACAAAAAACAGAAAGACACAGATCCGCAAGAAAGTTCGTTCGTTCCGCGGTGGCAAATTCTGCGCGACTCCATTGCCTATGCGTCATAGCTTTGGGTTTTTTGGTTCAGCGATGACATAGAAAACATATCGGACGAACATAGCGAGCCGTCAATGAGGCGTTTGCTGGCATTGAAGTGGAAGCGGATAAAATGGGCCTGGTGGTAAATGAGGGCAAAACGAAGTACAGGCTGTCATCAAAAAAGGACGCACAACTTCGACAACAGAAACTTCGAGGTAGTCAAGGACTTCGTGTATCTCGGCTCCGTGGTAAATCTGACAACAACACCAGTACCGAAATCAAAGAATCACTCTTACCAATCGCTGTTTCTTTGGGATCAAAAGGCAATTGATTAACGACGAACTCTTTGGACTGTACAGTGACATGCGGTTAGTCAAGCGTTTTCGAATACAATGCTTTACGTGCGTATGAACACCACTACTTCGGCCTGAAAAGTCTTCGAATCTGAGCCATTGGGACAACACAACAGAGGACGGCCTAAGCTAAGGTGGTGCACTAAAGAAGAGAAAGAACTCAACCAAGTTGGTGCAGGTCCAGGTGCACCCCGGACTGTAGCGCCAAAAGAAAAAGAAGAAGACGATGATGACATAGAAACAACAGCAAGTATCACAGGCAAGCGCCAGCAGCATAGTTTCTTAGGGATTCTCATGTGATTTAGCTTAAGCAACTGCACTGATGCACTGATGCCTACAGTGAAAGGTAATGGGAGGGTGACACATTGACGCATGACAGTATGCAGCACCTGCCTGATTCGACAGAAGCTAGATTTCTTCGTCTCATATAAAACAGAAAACTCAGCTGAAAGGCATTCAAAAATCTACTACAGCACAGTAATGCTCTAAGACGGCGATTAAATGCAAATGGAGACTACAACCCTGTATGACACACTCGTTCTACACTGCACTAGTTTGGCCGATAGCAATTTGGTTGACATCCTATGCAAAGGTTAGTCATACACGCAGAGCCCTGAGAAGTACCCTTCCTCGGCACTGGACAAACTCGATTTCCTTTAGCTGCTTGATCTCCTAGGAACAAGAACTGATGTTGTCCTCCCTCAACTCGCCCTCGACAAACAATTCTCAGTTAGCAAGCCGGAAAGTTCGAACTGGGTCTGTGTTTTCAAGTCGTGGGAGCACTCACTCTGTATATTCACTGTTGATTCAAAGCTTGGTCTTGGACTTGGACTTGGACTTGGACTTGGACTTGGACTTGGACTTGGACTTGGACTTGGACTTGGACTTGGACTTGGACTTGGACTTGAACTTGGACTTGGACTTGGACTTGGACTTGGACTTGGACTTGGACTTGGACTTGGACTTGGACTTGGACTTGGACTTGGACTTGGACTTGGACTTGGACTTGGACTTGGACTTGGACTTGGACTTGGACTTGGACTTGGACTTGGACTTGGACTTGGACTTGGACTTGGACTTGGACTTGGACTTGGACTTGGACTTGGACTTGGACTTGGACTTGGACTTGGACTTGGACTTGGACTTGGACTTGGACTTGGACTTGGACTTGGACTTGGACTTGGACTTGGACTTGGACTTGGACTTGGACTTGGACTTGGACTTGGACTTGGACTTGGACTTGGACTTGGACTTGGACTTGGACTTGGACTTGGACTTGGACTTGGACTTGGACTTGGACTTGGACTTGGACTTGGACTTGGACTTGGACTTGGACTTGGACTTGGACTTGGACTTGGACTTGGACTTGGACTTGGACTTGGACTTGGACTTGGACTTGGACTTGGACTTGGACTTGGACTTGGACTTGGACTTGGACTTGGACTTGGACTTGGACTTGGACTTGGACTTGGACTTGGACTTGGACTTGGACTTGGACTTGGACTTGGACTTGGACTTGGACTTGGACTTGGACTTGGACTTGGACTTGGACTTGGACTTGGACTTGGACTTGGACTTGGACTTGGACTTGGACTTGGACTTGGACTTGGACTTGGACTTGGACTTGGACTTGGACTTGGACTTGGACTTGGACTTGGACTTGGACTTGGACTTGGACTTGGACTTGGACTTGGACTTGGACTTGGACTTGGACTTGGACTTGGACTTGGACTTGGACTTGGACTTGGACTTGGACTTGGACTTGGACTTGGACTTGGACTTGGACTTGGACTTGGACTTGGACTTGGACTTGGACTTGGACTTGGACTTGGACTTGGACTTGGACTTGGACTTGGACTTGGACTTGGACTTGGACTTGGACTTGGACTTGGACTTGGACTTGGACTTGGACTTGGACTTGGACTTGGACTTGGACTTGGACTTGGACTTGGACTTGGACTTGGACTTGGACTTGGACTTGAACCTGCATTCGGAAATCAATTTGCGCAGGCTCATCCGTTGCCTCTGTTTGAGATTATTGTAATTTCCTCTTAAGCCACGCTGAATGGCTATGGTGCACCACAAATTAAATACGTGTACTTATTTGCAAAATAACCACACCGAACCCGAATGTCCGTCCCTTCGCATCCCAATCAGTGTCACAATTACAGCACGTAGCGCTCCCCATTTGCTGTAGCAGAGGGAGCGCCCATTAATAAAACATTCATCCTTTCAGCAAACAAGTCCTCAATGAATCCCTTTTTCAATTATAAATTCAATAACCGAAATAATTAACAATGTTAATGCCGCTGGTGAATTATTTTAAAAATTCATTTCGTCCCCATTCCCAATCAATTTGGGATGGTGGATTTAAATCTAGGGGCAGTCAATGGTATGAGGGGACTTTACAATCCAGGCACAACGCGCGCTGAGAGGGTGGATCTTTCAATAGTCTTTTAGCCTTTGAGTTCAATCTGGTCTGTCTAGTGGCCAGCCGTGTTTTTGGGTCAACCAATTGCCTAGAATCCTTCTCACCATGATGGAATCATCCATTTGATTCTTAATCCAAAAGTAAGGGATGTCTTGAAGGTGTTCTACAAGGATATCTTGCCAATCAGTCTATAACAGTGTGATGCTTTTTGAAGTATACCTTCAAGAGATGGATCGAGGCGGAGATTGAAATTTCCCACAAAGGCTTCGAGGAAAATGTGGGTCGGCTGTGTGACAGACCGCGAGCTTCATCTTGCCGTGGATCTTCATCTACATCGTTACGAAAATGATCCTTGAAACGGTCCCCGGAGGTCAGACACAGTCATTCAGTGAATACCTAGGAGCTTGAGATGTTTATTTCCTGTTCAAATTATTTAACACGCGCTGGGTAGGCTTTCTGCCAGTTAATCTGATAGGCTCCCTCATTATCCTCACACAGTACATCCTTTCTTATGAAATGCTGCATAAGGATCTGAACTGATTACGCAAAGGTTCCCTATTGAATGTGTTGTTGCAAATTGATCCAAATCCACACCCCCCTCAAACACCAGTCATCACTCCTAGCAGTTCCTCTAAGACGAAGGAGGACCTCCTGAACGTACGTGCCACTTTGGTTTGCTTCACCTCTGTGTCGTCGCGTTTCAAATAAAAAAGGTGTCTCAGCCATCATTCACTGTCGTGTTGCCGTCTAACTTGTCTTCCCTTCCCTCCCCACTCCGCGCTGCAGGCTGTATATATCTCGGTACTTTATGCGGCTTGTGTACCAGAGCATGGAGCTCCTGCTGATTGGTTCATTTGCCCAACTCCGCAGCGATGCAGTAAGTCTGATAAATCTCCTCGTAAAACTAGGAAATACGAGGGAGCTGGAAAAAAGCCCGAGTAATTGATTTCCCCTCCCCACCACCGTCAAACCGCCAGCACACCAGCCAAATGGGAAGCTCATACTACATGTGCAGCAGAGAGTCACTCCTAGCCTAAGGCGATCCCAAGGCTAACACGAAACTTATTAAGGACATAAGTTTTGCGATTTATCGATCCCAGAAGTCCGTTCATCTTAATGGAATGAAATTCCTGATTTTATCTATGAACAGCATCGGTTCGGTAAGTGAAGCGAAGTCGAGGATTATGAGGCGTGGCTGGGATAAGAATGTTATGTGTGCCTGCGTGTGCGCGCGTGTGTGTGTGTGTGGAGTGGATGGACTGATAACGATGGACGAAATCACTAAATGAGCACTCTTCCTCCTTGTTCCAGGCACTGAGCTCTTCGGTGTCGTACTTTATGTTCCTAAATACGACGAAGGACATTACCAGTAAGAAGAGCAATAAGCACATCACATTGGAGTAGATGCTGCTGTCGATACTGCCTCGTGGCGCTTGCTGCTCAGATGATGATGGCGGTGGAGTCATGAAATCCGCAGGAAAATCCGAAGACGACGCAAATTATTTCAATAAATATCTAATGAATGATTCGATTTGACGCAAGTGTGCGCTGGGACATTCAAATCGTTTCTGCTTTCCAAATAAATCGAAAGAGAGAGAGAGTGCTGTCATTCTGCTGATGGGCGATTGAATTTGTTTCTTACCCTCGTGAGGTTGATGGGAGTTTGGCTCAGGGTGCTGGACAATGCGCCAGATTGTCTAAATGACACATTTCGCCAGCGCTTCGGATTGACAGGCAACTGCGGTTTCTTTAACGAATTCTTGAAATTTAGCATAATATATAAAATTTAAGTAATGGGTACACAATGGTGACAAGACATATTCCTGGAATCGTAAGAAATTCTGCGGATCTTCAGGGCGGCATTGGGACATGAGAATTGCCAAACCACACCGAAAAATCACTTCTATAGACTGTCTGTCGACAGCGACCCAGATACCGCTCTCAGGCAGAACGTTTCGTTCGATATGGACGACGCTTAACAAGAATTCCCTTCTCCCACTTAAAGGAGGTGAAGATACCAATATCAAGTCTGAAGACGGACAGGGCTATTGGAACTGAGTGACTATTCGTAGAAGTCCATAAGGCAACTGATTTGTTGTGGTGTATTCAAGAATTTGCCTGTAAGATTCAGTGGAATACCAAGAATCAGTAGCAAGAAAGAATAAACCTACTGAAACGGTGCGTGCATACTCTACTAGGTCCTTGTTAGTGTGGTTTCAGACCAGGAAAGTCCACTAGAGATCACATTTTCTCGCTACGGGAGGACCAATAAATACAGATCGACACAAGCCACCTATTCCTTGATTTCAAGGCCGCATGTGGTATGGGATGTGCCGTGCCATATCAAGTTTAGGCTTACATACCACACGTATCTGTCTGATTGTGTAGGACGTTGATGGAAAACTTTCGCTTCTCTGCCAATATCGGCAAAGAACCCAACGACACCTTCAAAGTCAAAAAAGATCTAAGATAAGGTAGCAACCTATCATTTGACTTTTTCGACATCATTTTTCAGAAGATGGTGCAAAGGTAACGAGTCAGATATACGATCTTCAAAAAGTCTCTTCAGTTGCTCCCAATCGCTGCCTCTTTTTACTCAAGAGGCAAGTGAGTAACAAAATTCGCTCCCGGAAGTCAAAGCTGGCTTTCTATTACATCTTAATCTTCTTCTGAGAAATCTCTGTTCTGTTGTGAGAGAAAAGTTTTACGCCCGATTTTTGGTTCCGTTTTAGTTTATGTAATATGGAGGAGTAGATTCAATGACGGACGCTACATGTACAGACTCAACGCTAAAATCGGCTGTGAACAGATGGGTAACATTGCACATCCAGTACGAAGAGCCATAGAAAACGAGCCGCTGGGACCACGCTACACCTTGGACTTCCTCGTCTGAGATGGAGCACACAAGTGGAAAAAGACATGAACCAACTTTGTATGAGTAACTGCTGGCAAGAGACCGTATTATCTGTTGAGACCCAGAAGCTCGAACTTAAATATTGATCCGACTGGAAGATGTCACATTTTAAAAACTTTTTGTTTTGAAAAAATTATTATGGGGAAACCTTTAATGGCGAATCTGATATTGCCGGAAATCATGAGAAAAAAAAGTCAAAAAATATCGAAAAGGCAAAATCCTAAAAATCCATAAAGGCCAAAAAATTTCAAAAGCTACTAAGGCTTAAAACACGGAACGCCCAAAATGCCGAAGGAAGATTTTGAATTTCTCAAAATCCCGATAAGCCGAAATTGCGATGAGCCAAAATCCTACAAAGCCAAAATATTGAAAAAATCAAACTTCCGAAAAGCCCTCAATCTGAAATGGCCAAAGGGTTTAATAACAATAATAATAATTCAGTGACACTACAGCCCAGAAGGGACCAGGACCTAACTTCTACAACTACTCGTGTTGTGCGGGCTACTGTTCTCTCACGAGTAGAAGGGACCTACTGCTTTTTGCCGACTCCAAACGGCGAGATTTGAGAAGTTTTTTCATAGACAATTGATATTCTTTAAGTGTTGTCAGCAACTCGAAAGAGGTGGTGCCGGGAAAAAATGTAAGAATTCCCGTCCAGGAATCGAACCTAGACTTTCTGCGTGGCGGTGGACACACTTACCTCTACGCCATGGCGAATATGACCAAAGGGTTTACCAACCGGAATATTCGTAAAAGCTTGAATTCCCGATTTGCCAAAATCCAGCAGAGACAGAATCTCGAAATGACATATGTAAATCCCGAAAGACCTGATTCCCGAAAGCCAAGATCACAAATGGTTAATAATTATTTAATTCCAAAAATTCCCAAAATCCCTAAAGACCGTATTTCGGAAATAAGCAACATCCATAAGCAAGACCAAAATACCAAAAGTGCCAATATTTTAAGAATCATAAAAAACCAGAATCCACAAATGCCCTAAATCACCAATGTCCCAAAAGACAATTACCTAGCGGTGGGACCGAAATTCCAAAATGTCATAACACCTATGAACCCGATCAGAAACAAAAATTCCAAAACGTCCCAAAATACGGAAAATCTGACGGAAATATCAAAAAATGTGAATGAAGGGAATCCCTGACGAAACATTTCAGGGGAGTAGTACCCTCTGTAACCCTCTTGCTACGGTTGGCGGTAGGACTTAGAGCAGTCTATAAATTTGGATCATACCGACTGCTCCAATATTACTTTGATTTTTTTTTTCAGAATTCTTACGTATTATGATTTCAGAATCCTTATCTTTTAGGTATTTTGACCTTTTCGGGATTTTGAACTTAGAGATTCCGCTCGTAAGTGAACCTTTAATGATTTTAGTTCTTTCATTTCGGTTTGTGCTAACAGGGCTTTTGTCTCCAATTTGTTTCAGTCCCATCTCGCATTTTTCACAACAACGAAGTGCCGACAACAAAGACAACTAGTTGTCTATAAAAAAAGCTTTCCAAATCCTCTAAACTCATGACAGAACAATGGCGAGGACTGAATCCTTCTCGACTGTAGCGCCATCGAATCTATTTCGGATATCCTTGTCACAATTATTCCTGACGTCCGTACCACTGCGATGCAGTTACGTACAATCTCTTCACTCTTCCCCAGTGAAAGCGCTTACGAACAAATTCCCCGTCACCGTTAAGCACAAGCACAGAACACAAGGAAATGAGGTACTCCAGACTTATTCAATTCATCGCTTGCCTCCGTAGGAAGTGTCATTGTCAGCAATCGGCATGTCTTCATTGACATGCACGCATAATGTGACACATTCCACGTGCTGGCCGTGTATCGTATTCATTGGCTTGCTTCGGGGCGTGTCAACGGGATATCGGTTTTTTTTTCTCTGCTCCGCCGCCGCACGTGTCTGTGACATGAACAAATATTGACTCAAGGCATCGACTGGATGGATGCGGATATGTAAGTGGCGGAAGATCGACGAAGAAGCTGCTTGCGGTGGAGTAATAGTCAAATGAATGACGCATGCGGTGGTTTTAAAGTTGGAAAAGTGAATGAATTCAAGACCGATGTAAGCTTTGAAAGTGAGTGGTCACAAGTCGGAGATGAGAAAGCAAAAGCTGAGAAAGTCATGGCTGTCAAGGCTGCAGTTCTACACTTTAGAGCAGGATAATCCAGACCTGGAAGGATTGGAAAAAAAATCCATTGTGACAGCCCAACGCACACTTTGAACAATTCCCAGCACCAACGGACACTTTGTGACACGACCCATAGCCCACCTACAACCTAATCCAAAACACAGAGCAAATAAATTCCCAGACAACCCCAATCCCCGTGTAATGACATCGCTCAACCGCTGTATTCCCTCTGCTTAAAGTCCCCAGCTCAATCGGTAGCCTAAGGAGATCCGTTGCACGGTGGCGACGAGCGAGTCGTCTGTGCTGCCCATTCGCAAGATAACCGTTAAGTTTTCAATTTCCTGAAACGTGAAGCGAATTACAGTTCAACCCTCGGCGAGAGAGACAAAAAGGGCAACATTCCGTCAAAAGTCAGCGGTGCCATGGTCACAGGGATTTTTTTGTCCGTCTCTTCCTCTCCCCGGTTTTCTCATCACATCCTGCCCCCGGGCAGAATAACGACGATTCTGTGTGCTCACTGGCACCACCGCCGACAGTCCTTCCGTCATGCAGAAGTAATAGTTCAGCTCCCCCGTGTCTAATGGCAATATCCTTAAAACCAATATTCGTCATTGTTTTTTCACAGTCAATAAAACTAAAGGACATTGTAAACGTGAAGCGATTTAAGTCTCCTGTCCCCTCAGCGCCGGCGGCAGATGCGAAACAACTATGGCACTGACACAAAAAAAAAACGCTACAAGATCCTTGAACCGAAGCCACCAACCACCAACCAACGGAGGGCAACGGGCTCTGCGACATCACTACAATCCACCAAATGGACCCGGACTCGGACCCGGTCGACAGACAGCAGCTCGGTTTAGTGTGTTCACCGAAACAAAGTTCCCCAGCAACAAAAAAAAAACCTGCGAGGATGTGCAGCCCCCTCGTCAGTTCCCCGCTCTTCGTGTGTGTATGTCGACCGCCGCTCCAAGGAACAGATGCAACTCGTGCATCTCTGCCCAACATGCGAGGGGCGGCCATCAGAGCACAGCCCGGAGTGCTGCACTGCACAGGCTTCCATTTACCGAAGTAGAAAATCTCGTTTGTCATCCGTCGATATATTGGTGTCACATTGTCAAATCCAGGACACGGCTGTCTCTGACGACTCGATATTGTTGTAAAATATTCATCCCCTTCATAAATACCTCAGCCATAATCCGGAATAGCGTGCGGAGTCCTATTGGTTCCATCGGGCGCGTCCGGGATTGAATGATAAAGGTGCGACAATCGGTGCTGACGTCAACGGTGGTGCTCTTCTCCTGCTGTCCAAATGGTATTCTCGTGTAAAGTGTCAGCCCGTAAGCTATGTGGACAATTCGATTGCGATGCCTCTGATCGGCCGTCAGTGTGTGTGCGCTGGGAAGGGGAAAGGGAAGGGTCCCCACATCTTCACCGGCTAACGCATCGGCGAGTGAGTGCTTCATTTGTCAAAGAGGACGAGTTGTCACGGCGAGGATTTATCAATCAGAGGTGTCCTAACTGGCGCGTGTTAAAGCCAACCATCACCCGAAAATCCTCAATATCCCTGTAACGTGATTCCCCGTAGTCATCAGTCAAGGGCACACACACAGGAGGGATGGAACTTGGCACTCCCAGTGAAATGCGAAATCAAATTCAACACTAAAGAGATCATTCTCCAGGGGGATCGGCTGGCGCCGCTCGTCTTGACGTGGGTTTTCCCCCCTCCCCGCCGACCCATTTGCATATCAGCATAGATTTATGCGAGAAGCCAATATTTCTTGACACCTTTCAGCACTCGTCGCGCCTCGGAGGGGGGAGGGGGGGTTGGCTTCTTAAATTTCACAATAACTCCGGTGAACTTCGGAGCGCACATTTTACGATTGGGGTTTCCGTGCCGAGCAGGTGGTTGAATGGCTTCCTAAGTGCCAGCGCCATCCTTCACGCCATAACCGCCCAGCAGTCCCAGTGGTGTATGGATGGCCGGGAGGATGGATGAATGAATGGCGGGATTGTGATCCATTTTTACCCATTGAGTCATCTTTTCGAAATGATATGCCAGAGAAGACATCGTTACGATTCATCATCGTCATCGCATTCCGTGAGCTTCCATGAGTTTCCATGAGTTTCCGTGCGTGTACGTGGGTATCGCACACATTCGTGCGGTTAAATGCGACGCTGGGCGGGTGAGAGACAGACGCCTTTCACCTTTCATTCGAATGATGGACTTGACGAATGGATGTTAGGATCGACTAGGGGGCGCTGTATGAAATTATTATACTACCGTCCGTTAGCTCGAGGTGGTTATGAAATAATCCAGCTTGTGTGGGGGGTGGGGGGAGGTGGGCAATTTACATCTTTTTTTGTTTTCCTTCGATGGAGAATGTCGGTCAGACCCTCTGATGAATGACGGTTGAGTTGAGGGCTTAAATGCTGAGCGAAGGTGTCAATCTCTGGGGCTTACGTAGATTTTCGTGCGTTTTGCGTGATTTGAGTTTTTTTCCCATCCGTTGGCTCTGAGGATGTGTGTTAGGCTTTGTGACACTTTTGAACTTGAAGGGGGGAGGGGGATCTTCTATTTTTATATTTTGAATGAATGACTTAAGTGAAAGAGGAATGTAGGCGAGGACGTGGAAGGTGTATGGCGCAGAGGCTTGCGTTTAGAAAACAATATCGGTTGACAGCAAACGAAAGTTCTGTTTGGCAGTATTACTCGTGGAAACCACTTAAGTTCCTGACAATTATGAGACTGGCGGACCAGCATACCTAACATGGCGAAGGGTTTAAGTGATTGTGTAGCTCCTGTGTAAAAAACTTGGACGTGGGAGGGAGACTAAACGAGAAAAGGCGCTTAATAAGCGCTCTAGCGCCATGAACACCATTCAGTCTTAGCACTTAGGACAAAGGAAATGTGGTTCCTTCCGAAAAAATCAGAATTTTTTACAGAACTTTCCTCCCCACTCCACCATAGAACTTTCATTAGCACACTCAAGCCCCAGTGCATCTGAAATATTCAAGGCTAACCATAATTTCAAAAAAAAAATCCTTGTTTCACCTCAGCAAACTGTACATTTCTATGCATCGTGAACTTTTTCAATCAGCACTCCAACAGTCCCTCGGTCAAGTTGGCCATTGTCTCGACGCCCCTGCGCCGACTTCAAAATGCAAGCGACGACCATGGCAGCGATCCACCCCCAACCCGAACCGCCTTCTCACACAATCTGACCTTGAGAAATTGTGAATGCTTTGAAAATTCGCCCATTATTTCGCGATTTTCTTATTTCTTACGCCAGCAATTCGCCGCACTTAATAAGCAACAAAAACACAGCATCACCTTTGTTTACCTACTTTTCAGTAGACCGCCTCGTGCTGAAGGTCCTGAAGACTTTCAAAGGATTTTCTTTTGATTAAAAATTTCAATTATTCCCTCTCTGTGTCTTGAAATAGCTTTTCGCTAGGCTGCCACTACGTCCGCCAGCCCAAGTAGTACCCTCGTGCTTGGGAAGCTCGCTGAAGGGGGAGTCAGAGTCAGAAGTCAGAAGTCAAGGCGTAGGAAGATCCTTGAATCGATTTGCAGCTATGAAGGCAAAGCCGTACGGCAACAATGAAACAACGCACACCACCCACCACTCCCGAAGGTTTTCTCTCTTTTTTTTTGGCTTCACAATAAGCCATTGAGTTGCTCAGAAACACCAAACTGCTTAAAATAACACACGGCATCAAACACACACACAAGGACATGCAAGGACGAACAAGGTAAGCAAATCAGAAACTGAATCTGATTGTCATTCACGTCCAACACGGCCGGTGTCCAATGAAGTAGGCGCCAATTTTCGACAAGAGTCAAATCCCCAACTGCTCATAAATAGCCCCGAAAACACACAGAAAAGGATCAACACTTGAGATTCTGGTCCGAGGCAGTCGGAGCATTGATTTGATTGCTGCCCGAATATTGTGTTGCGCTTTGAATACCAAACAAAACAGCAGACCGTTCGGCAGAGTGGCAGCAACAGTCTCAGTCGAATGCAATGTGGGTCAGCACAATTCGGAGACAGGTCCGCCCGACTCACCCCCCGCCGGAGGCCGTTTTAAACGAGCTTCCACCAAGACCGAGGCACACACTGCCGCCACTCCGTCATCACCACGTGTTCTCTATTAGATTTCATATCAATTTATTTCGCCCGGAAAGTGAAGTGAAAGAATGGCCCGTTATTAGGAGGAGCAGGCGTCAGGGCGCACAAGGGAGAAAATCCTGAAACGGATGGCCGAACGTTATACACATGCTTCTCCACAACTACCGCCAGAAGCCAGCACAGTGTTTGGGGCGGTGGTGCGGCTGGGAGGGGGGTGACTCTTTCTTCGGTGTGATTTCATGAAAAATTGCACCATTTGTGTGCGGACGCCTGAATGGAGTCCATCTACACAATAAATAGAATCAGGATTACACTGATCCGAAGGTGAAATGTTTTCACTGATTCGGTCACCGGGTGCGGGCGCAAGGATATCCTCCTCTCCTATTGATTTTTATACGCCACAAAAGTGGTGTGTGTTCCCTCGAAATGTGATTCCTTGCAATTTACATTCTAGGTGTGATTTCAATTGAGTTTATTTTCGTTAGTCCTTCGGTATTAGTATTCAGTGTTCAGCTGCTTGCGCGCTTGTGTATGTGTGTGTGTGTTTAAATCCAATTTACGACCGGGAACACAATAGGAACTGAGATGCGGGTGTGTACTCTTGTGTGTGTGTTAAGCCATTGATAAGGTATTTTGTTGGTTGCGTCGACGAGTGATCAGGATGGAGGACCTGAAGGGAGAAGCACTGAAGGGGATGACTTGCAAGTGGTAGGGTAGAATGAGTTTGCAGTTCGTTAGGGTTGCACTTGTCTTACGACAGCACTTGAACTGAGATATTCATTCATGAGATTGTATGATTGCGTTCGTTAGTTCTGGAAGGAAGTCCTTTCAATTGAATTGACCATCGGCACATGATACTGAAACGTTAACAATCTTGTTACAGAGACAAGACAAAGGGGGTCAGAGATGGTGAGTCACTTCATTGTGAAGCTGTCGAGTTGACCTTTCGTGGAATTCTTGCTAGCAGAATATTTCCTGATTATTAGTCATGCATTGCACTAGAAACGTTCTTCGTCACTGAAAAAATGTGAGCGATGAAAGACCGAATTTTCATTGAGTTTCTCCAGATCCACTCTCTGAAGATATGGCTCAAATTTAAGCCTTGCAAAAGTAGAATTCTGTTTTCAGGCCAAGACCCTCAAGTAAATTATGCCAAGTTGTCGAATACGGCCATCTAATAAGAACAATGACGAATGGATTTGTCACGGTCTTGGCATACATTCTCAGCTATAGCTGCTACAGTCTATTCACTTCGTCCTAGTTGTAGTTCGGTCGAGTATCCTCCATCAGTGTAAACTGGGACCAAAATTTGCGAATTGTATTGCCCATGGTGGTTTCAGCTCACACGAAAAACATTTTTTATAAAATGCTGATTTTCGTAATGCAACTAAACAATTTGGAGACGCTCTTGTGGTATGAGTCTCTCCATGATGACTTGCCGAACTATACTTAACAACAATTAAGAAGAAGTATGGTAGGGGCCACACAAGTTCTGTCGATAAAAGACTATTTAAAATCAAACCAGACAATGGTGCATCCTATACGAGCTCTGTGTTACCTGTTTTTTTTTCCTACCGGTACGCGACCTCGTTCGGGCGAGTGTCTGACCAGCTGTCGAGACGGTCGCGGTCCTTTATTTATATAAAGTTTGGGGCGCCACGCGATTAACCTCCCGTACGATCGACCACCCCTTGAATAGCGACAGAAAGATGGCAATTATCTTTAAATTGTAAAATGTAAATTTTTCACTATCCGAGTATTTTCTGTTTTATCTGTCTATATTTTGTTTCTATCGTTAGACGAGTTGAACGTAGAAGCCAGACAAGCGTGTATTTTAACACCTTACTTGGTAATTAAGAGACACAACCTTTTTGAACGTCAGTGTCTCCGTCTTGTCGCTCCGTGATATTACGGATGTTCCCCTCGATGGAATTCCAATTCTGTCTGGAGTACTCTGCGGCGGTTCCGAAAGCTCTTCACGTTGAATTTTTGTGTTGATTCCGGCAACCAAAGTAGAGGAAAGAAGGATGGGGAAAAGGAAAAGCCTTAAAACTCTTGAAAAATTAACACGTTAACAACACCTCTCTTTCTGTTCACAAAATAAAAAAATAAATGCAAAACGCACACGCACTAGGCAACTTGGAATATTCTAATCGATGCACCTAGCAGTCAAAAACCAGACTGAAGAAAATTTGACTGGCTGTCATCTCTTGCATCGAGTGCATATGGAGAGAGTGAAGAAAACCTTTACAAATTTTAGTTATAATACCTGTTCAAAAAAAAAATTTCAAATTTCGCGAGCTACGTGCATTCGATTATCGATTTTTTTTTATTTTGTTATGTTAATACACTCGCCTCGACAATATGTTTACAGTTTTAGGTATATAACACATCACTTAATGTCCCGGGTCATATAGGGGGCGCCACTAACGAAAAAATTAATATAAAATGAATAATTTTTGAGAGTGGCGCCCCCTACAAGGACTTATTATATGATCTGCTATAATATTTATATGGTCCCGTCTGCGAGAAAGGTGAATGGAGGAGAAGACATAACCGCGAACTCTACGAGCTGTACCAGGATGTGGATGTAGTACGGAAGGCAAAAATCCGTCGACTGCACTGGCTCGGCCACATCGAACGCATGGACAGCAACGCTCCAGCGAAGAGGGTCTTCGAATCTGAGCCTCCTGGTTCGAAAAGAAGAGGACGACCGAACCCCCGGTATAGAGACCAAGTCATCGGGGACGTAAGAGAGCTTGGCCTTGATGACTGGAAGCAGCGTGCCCAGGACCGTCAGCGATGGAAGGCTGCAATTGCTCAGGCTCTGACCCTTCATGGGTCACCGGCCTGATAAGTAAGTAAGTAAGTATAATATTTAAAAATGGAATTAAGTGCTCAAAAAATGCTGACGGTGGCATTCAAAAAATCACCCTTTAGAAATTGATGAGTGAGTAAAAATTTTTTGCGAAAAATGAAAATTCACCTTATTTTTTGAGCAGACCTCGTACATCTTACGAGTGTTATCTTCCGGGTATAGCACATTAAGTTGGCAACACTGCTTAAACTGACACCTATTTTGTCAGCTGTGAAGTGACTTAATTTTAGGTTAGTTTGGATTTTTTTTTGTTTTATTTTAAATATAATTTTGGCACGAATAGACAAATACCTCGAAATTGTGCAACTTTGACCCAAAACAAGATTGCTGTTGATTCCAAATTGTATTCTTAGCGATAAAGCTTAACAATACTAATTGATTGGCACTACAGCCACAAGGTTCTAGCTTCTACAGCAATTACTCGTGTTGTGCGTTCTACTGCCCTCTCAAGACTAGAAGGAACCTATAGGTTTATGTCGATTCCAAAGGGCGAGATTTGAGGAGCTTTCTATAGACAATTAGTAGTCTTTGAGTGTTGTTAGCAACTCGAAAGAGGTGGTGCCGTAAAAAAATGTGAGACGTCCCGTCCGGGAATCGAAAGTGATTATTGAGGCACCGTTGCATCCAAAAAAAACTGAGAATTGGCGTTCTGTATTGGTCGATTAAACAATCGCCACGTACTTTTTTTTAGCGATGTTGGCCAGAGCATTACAGTCAATGGGGAGCCATGACTATTGACTTCAATCAATTCATCAGTTGGGCAACAAATATGTTTAGAAGCTGTGGTTCCAACAAGATGGAGCAAAATGCCACAGAGCTCGTGCCCCAATTGATATATGAAGAAGACGTATGGTAACCGTATAGTTTCACGTTACAGACCCGTAAATTTGCCTTCAGGCTTGTGCGATTTAACACCGATTGACTACTTTCTGTAGGGATATGTGACGTTGCTTGCCTACGCTGAATAATCCAAAATAAATGATCACTTGGATGACTACATACGCGGCGTTATTGCCGATATACGATCACAAATGTTAAAAAATGTCAATGAAAGTTGGACCTCCAGATTAGACTACGTCGGTATGGTCTGACTTTGTCGTGAAAGA
Organism: Eristalinus sepulchralis; assembly: GCA_944738645.1. Classification (NCBI taxonomy): domain Eukaryota; kingdom Metazoa; phylum Arthropoda; class Insecta; order Diptera; family Syrphidae; genus Eristalinus; species Eristalinus sepulchralis. The sequence continues at coordinate 11,274,790 of OX122883.1, read as the reverse complement.
TGCTGGGGCGTAATTGATAACGTCAGTCAAATATTCCCTTTTATACGAATAATCTCATTGACAGTCGGTTTGCAATCAATCTTTGAAATCCCAGTATTGACAGCTTGCAGCATCCATCCACTTAGTTCTAATCCATTTGCTTAAGCATCAAAGTATATGACCATCTTGTCAAGTGAAGACTTTGCTCCTAGTAGAAGCAAAGATTCATAATCCATTTGAAGGCATCGGTGTCTAGCGCACAAATTACATCCCAAAAAACCCTCTCATCTGTTCTTTGAAAAACGAAAAGTGTCATCTACCATCGATTTTAGAGACTCAATCCAATTGGTGCTTGAACAGTTACCGTGGCAAGTAATCACCTAAAGACACCTCATTCATTTGCTGCCCGTTATCTTAATTGAAATACCCACTCTTTGGAAAAACGAAAACAATCTCTTCAGCACGCCAAACACCCTTTCATTTTTCCACCCCCGCCATCGCCACTCGTTAACGAATTAAGTGAAAACTCTTCACTTCGTTGGCCCCCCAAAACCCCAATCTGTCCATGTCCCACAACAACGAAGAATAACACAAGACCCCCACTTCTCCGGTTACCGACAGATCCATCAACTCTTTAAGGCAAAATCCACAACAAATTAATAACATAAATCCGTAGTAAAGTCTGGCGGCTGCTTAACCTCCTCTTGGATATTTGCCAATGTCACGACGATATCGATTTAATATCAGGGCCGCCCTGACGGAAGCGAACGAAGAACAGCGCCCAGAGCTCCTCCATCAAGTCCCAACATCGTCGTATCTATTCAAAGCTTATTTACCCATAAACTATGGTTTCACATTCAAGCAGCGCCACAAAGGACGCACCAGTGTCTTCATCCGCTCTCAGTTATCCCCCCTGTGGACCGGGCGTTCCTTGCACGAGGAGTGCGACTATAAAGTTAAAACCGAGCCGGGTGGGCGGGGGGAGGAGGGAGTGTATGGGCGGCGGGTGGTGATAAAAATTTACCAAACACGAAATCTGATTATGTTAATTCCCGAGTAAATTAGTGGTGATACAAGTGCAAACTTTTGCCTGAATTTATAATTTGATCCTTGATATCCTCGACTGAAATAAAATAAGAACAAAACACTCATCCGACGGTTCGCAGACATGCACACACCTCACACGTAGGGAGGCCACATCCAGCGGCTGTGTGAGTATTCGGGGACCGTTTTCATCGAAGTTTTCGTCGTACCATGCTTTTTGTTGTCCTTTTTGTGCGCGTCCTTCCTTACTCCCGCCCTCGCCCACTCTGTCGCTCTGTCAAAGTTTTCTGTTTTGCGGGCGTTTTTTTTCGTCCTTTGAACGAGCGTTTTGCATTTGGCTTGGTGTGCATAGTTTGGCATCGTTTGACGGTTGCCTTCCACCGCAAAAAGGGTCGTGATCAACCCCGATTGAGTCTTGGGGGAGGACAAAGTTTTCGCCGTGTACGTTGCTCCTAAAGAACGGGATATACGACTGCAGTGGGTGTCTGCAGGTAAGACGGGTAGTTTCACAATTGAAGAACTGAACTCCGAAGGTGAGATTTGGGGCAAGTAGGGGTGAGGACGGCAGGGTGTGTTCGGTTGGTGGGTGTTTTTTTTGCATGTTGAAGCCACAAACTACATGGCTTGGATTCTAATTCGATTGAATATTTGCTACGGAGTTGCTGGATGACTGTCTCAGTAGTGAGATGTTTTTTGGGGAAAGGTTCTGCTGTAATGAGGTCTTCACCTCTTGGCCATTGGCAATGTTTTTAGGGAAACTTATCCGAGTGGGGGTGGATAGCGAGAGCTTGTTACAGAGCCCCGGAGAAAAAAATTGTTTCTTGCTGACTTATGACATGAATGAATAATGTAATGAGAGATTCTCAATCAATGACGTGGGATACTGATACAGGGTGACCATAAATCAATAGTGTATCATGAAATAAAAACAAACAGAAAATGGTCAGCGGCTGCCAATAAGACTGAAGGTGTCAACACTGGTAATGCCAAACGGACTTTCGTTTTTTTACGGAGAAATCTAGTTGATGGTCTCGATCCCAAGACCTACCATCGTAAGGGCAGTGCGTCCACTGCCTCAAGGGAAATTAAAACTGGCTTATGTTCGGCGGTCATAAGTGGTGAAAAGCTTACTACGATATATTGGACCGTACTTTATATACTTTACTATATATAGGGTCTGGCATTAGGTAAGAAAGTCTTCCCTGTAGCAAGCAGGTTGTTCGCAAGTTTGACTTAAATGTGAAGGTGATCTGCTACGTAGCTGAGGTCCTATTATTTGTAGGATACGACTCTCCAGTGTGGTTCAATGATAATCCTTCTCAGATGAAAAAGAAGAGGCCATTTCTGCATCCCCCCCTCAAGAATTTACCCGCAATGCTCGCCTCGCTAGGAATGCGTTCACCCTTAAGCCCACCTTTGGACGTTTAGGGACTCGCTCTTCAGCCGCACAACACGTATGTGGAATGCTATTCCCATTACAATCCACAGGCGGTGTACAAAACCCATGTGCACCGGTACCTCCTTTCACACGTTTCTCTGTACCTTTGGTCCATGCTGTGACTTAATTCCGGTTACTTAAGGGTACTAAGCAATCCCTTTAGCGCGCGCCAATGATAAAAAAAATTCGAGAGAGATCTGTGCACTTGCCTCAAGAAGTACAGAATCCCATTATTTTGGTACCTTATAACTAGGCTTGTGTTGCAAAAGTTATGTCCTAGGATAAGGTACTTGAAGCGTACTAATCAAATGAGGCATATTAAAAGGACGCACGCTGAAACAAATCATTGGCCCAGAGGCGTGCTTATACCTTGACCGGATTGCTTTCATCCAAAGATGTGGGGGGATGTCCACTCATCTTCCACTTGATGGGAAGGCAATGTACAGGCGGCTGCCTTACGAGGGCGATGTCGCAAGCTCTAGTCGGAGAGGTTTTTGGTTCAGCAGGCTTTTCGTGACATAGGGAGATCTGATCGGGTGTTATTTGGCAGCCCAATCAAGTGCCCCAACTGTTGTCAGCTTAATAAATAGTTCACTACGGCAAACTAACAGCTGTTGCTTTGCTATTAGGACAGCTTTGTAATAAATTTTAAATGGTAGTTCAAGACGACCAAAAATTGTGACTACTGACGATAACATTGTTAAAGTTCACCACACGTTGTTAAACAAACGACGACTGGACTGGAAAAGAAAGCTGATTTTATGAAAATATCCAAAGGACGTCTTAGGCATGAGGAAGCTTTTCGAGCATTGGGTGCCGTCTCTTCGAACGCTCTGTTGGCACAGTTTGTTTAGGAACAGTTCATTTGAATTTTTGCGCCGATCAATTACTGTATACAAAACTACCGAAATAAAAATACAGTCAAAACGGTGGCTCCATAAGTAAAGCAAAAAGTTTTTTTTCGGCTGGTAAAGTGATGGCGACTGTTTTTTTTTTGGATAGTAAGGGATTCATCTTATATGGACACGATTGCTGAATGATAAGCAAAAGGGCAGAGCGGATTCTTGGTTCCTTTTTTTGCGACGAATATATGTCGTGTCTACGAGGAAGGCGAATGGGAGAGACGACTCAAACGCAAACTCTGTGTGCTGTATCAAGATGTGGATGTAGTTCGAAAGAAAAAAATCCGTCGACTACAGTGGCTCGGCCACATTAGGCAATTGGAAAAGAACGCTCCAGCTAAGAGGGTCTTCGAATCTTAACGCCCGGTTTCGAGAAGGAATGCCGAACCTCCGGTATTGAGACCAAGTGCTGAAGAATGCTAGAGAGCTTGGTCTTGACAACTGAAAGTAGCGTGCCTGGGAACGTCAATTATGGAAGGCAGCTAAAGTTCAGGTTCACACCCTTCATGGGTCGCAGTCGTGTATCACACAGAAAGGACTCTTGATTATTTTCAAAAATTATTTTTTTTAGCTCAAAATTATGCATTATAGATTAAATACGCTATTGCGCAATTAACAGAGATTTGGTTATCCCGAACTTACTACTGAAATGTTTATTTGCAAGTTATATGTGGTAATAAGTAATAATCGAAAAGGAAATGCTTTTAATAAAAACCTGTAAGAAACAACAGAAGAAATAAAAAAAAAATACAAAAAAAATTAAAACGTTACAAAAGAAACCACATGAGTATCATTGTTTGCTATGCTGATTACAAAAATGTGTCAAATGTCCACATTTGTAACAAAGGAAGTCCTGTCGCACTGCCCTAGCGATTTGTACTGCTTGACCACGTCACTCACCAGTTCTAGAAACAAGGGACTTCTTTTTGTTTCTTCATCTGAAATCTACGCTCTAAAGACACAGATCTTTGTCAAATGAGACTATCGCCTTCGGGAACAATTATTTTACAGAGAAAATCGCCAAGTACTACTTGGATGGTTTGAGGAGATGATTTCGTTAAGTTACAAGGAATATTGCAGTCCACAAGTGAGCAGGGCCTAGCTTCTTCAGCAACTACTTGTGTTGTGCGCAGTATTGTTCTCTGACGAGTAGAAGGGGACAAAGACATTTAATACACTTTGAGCGTTAACAGCAACTCGAAAGAGGTGATGCTTTAAACAATGCGAACTGAACATCTTTACTTTTTTTACAACATCTGACAACATTGACAGACTATTAATTCCTTATTTCTTTATTTAAAGTTATTTAATTTGGCATTCAATGTCGGCATAGAACTGTAGGTCCCCCCCCCCCCCAATACGTGCAAACACAGAGGTTGAACTGTAGTGCCACGCAATTTTTTTTATAATGTGTTGCTGGCAATCGCACATAAATGGTTTCGTTTTTTTTTTCTTTTTGATCAATAATTGAAAAAATCGGTCCAAGTATGTACTATTGTCTACAAGCTCAAATCACAATGAAACACAACGAACAAGAATCAAATACAAACTTTCATACATAAGTTTATTAAGAATCGAATGACTCCAAAACTCGAGATTCAACAACATCTTCTTGCACCCAAAGCCCCCTTCATGTACGTGTCCACTTCGCTCCTATTAAACAAAATCCATCCTAACCCAACCCGTAAGCGTTACGCACTTACTTTCTGCAACCATCCAACCAGATCCAGTAATCTCGCTAGTCTGGCAGAAAGCACATTGAAGGCGCCCCTCAGATGACGGTACGTGAGAGTACTGTTGCATTGCTCTGTATTTCACTCTATACGGAGTACTCCCGCAAAAGCATGGACATCTTGTATTCGCCGATTTATGCTGCACAAATTTTTTGGACGCATGTAACAACTTACTTGGCCTTGACCCGAATCTCAGCGTTCATGATCACAGAGCTTCCTGTCAGTTTCAAAATCAACTCACCTCGTCCAAAGCTATAAGAAAGCTCTGTATCACTTTACGCACTAGTGAACATTTATTTTGTTTCGTAGCAAGACTGTAAATTGTACAAAAGTGAAGATATCCAATTATTTGGCAACCATTTCTGTGTCATCACCAATCCTCGCACAGTCTCCTGACCTTAAAAAAATTCCTAGGTTGTAGGCTCTTCCAATCAAAAACCAATTCTCCAAGTCACCGTCATGAATTTGAAAAGCACCCATTGAGTTACACCTTCCCACCGCCAGTCGGTAGGAAAACAACAGATTTGTTCACATCTCTTCCGCTGACACAAACAATTCCATTCTCGTCAAGTTAACGACTTTCTAGCCAATCTTACAACCGGGATTTTCGTCTCAAGAACTCTCTCTCTCTCTCTCATTTTAGAAACCACAATTTCGTACAGAAACACATGTCCTTGTTTTTGTTTTGGTCCTGGTCAGTGGCCGGCAATAACCATAAACCCCAAAAAGCAACCCTAAAACCGTGGGATACACGAAGGTCCCCCTTTCTGCCCATCTTCCACCTCTTCAGCACAAAGAGAAACCAATAAAGAATGGATCTAAAATAATTTCCCTAAAGTCCAGTGACATGTTTATACCTACTTTCCTCAAGAATCCTTCGTCGACGTACCGTCGCAGCCCTTCAAATAAAAACCCATCTCGTAAAAGTCAACCATAACGATCAGCGTCCCTCTCGTGTTTGAGGAAAGTCCTCTTGTCGAGCTCCCCCCCCCCCCCCGCCACCCATCCACCCTTACCGCGAGGACTTTTCTTAGAAAAACCCATTTAGTATGCAAACGGAAAAGCCAACTAGAAATGCATCTCGTGATAAGAAAATTTCTTCAGATCCTTTCAAATGTGAACAACGACGGCAAGCACAACAACAACAACAACAAAAAAAACCGAAATCCTTCCAAACTCCGAACAATAAATCGTAAAACTTGCTCCTTTTCAGCACTAAACGAACGGCAAAGTGAAAATCCTTCAGCGCATAAACAAGGACACGCACAAGACTCAAGAGTTAAGGAATTTGTCCCCACACAGAAGAGCGAAGTTTTTCCTTGACAACGAGGTTTTTCCTTTTTTTTTTTTTTGCTTTTCCAAGTGTGATGCACATATATCCGCCCAAGGGCACTCCTGGGCTTGACATTTATCGCGCTGCGTAGTCGCTGCATTCAAGCGTTTGTATCGCACACACCGAAGGCTGGGTGCATCCTGCGCTCGCTTATCAGGGGCGGAAATGAAGCGCCCGCCATTTATACTGCCAGTTTCCATTAATTAAGGGAAATCACTTGTGTTTCCTTACGCTGCGCCCACTCGCCCTCTGTCTGTGTGCCGGTGCATCGGGAGAGGATATTTGCCGGAGACTTTAATTAAATTCGAATGGCAACTGCGATGCAGGAATAATTGAAGGGACCAGCAGCGTCCATGGCTGGTGTATGTGTGTGTGTGTGTTTAAAGTTGAAAATTGACATTTTGCCAATGGATCCGATACGCGTCGTCGTTACCACATCAACGTCGCCGTTGTCATCCCGCTGCAGCTTATTCCGCCATGGAAACAAAAGAGAAGAACATGTCTTGGGAGGAGGGAGGCGATAGATCATCCAGTGCATATGCAAAAATATCTGAAAAACAACTCCACAAGAGAGATACAGAAGGGAGAAGCCGAAGGGGTTGAGTTGCATTTTTTCTTGAATCGAAGACCAAGCGTAGGGATTTAACATGTTCTTCTTGCTGGGATGGAAAACAAAGCATTGATAGAGGGACCTAGAGGATGTGAGCCCCCGACTCACAGGACGGTCTGGGACGTGGCATGCACATGTGTTCGTCTCACCTGAAGGGATTTAAATGAGTGACGTTCCTGCTCCGCTCTCTGGTGGGATTGTTGTTTGCGCTTTCAACAGCTCGTCGTCATCGTCGTTGAGTTCACGTTCCTGTGAGCGCTGTCGTCGCTTCACCTGGAGAAAGTTTCGTTGTGCGTGTGTGCTTTCCATGCCGAATTCCTTGGAACCGCTTGCCTGTCGCAGATTTATTCCGTTCATTGCGCAATTTATTGTACATGCTGTTGACAGACTTAAGCATATGACAGAATTTGATATTTATGCAAATTAAGCGGACGACGACAACGTCGCCACAACAACGACAGCAACACGGGACCTGATTGGCTTCCGTGCGGGACGTCGGTATGGAATGGAAATAATAGCTGAGTGTACTCACAGGGAATGCAAGATGACTGACGTAAGGGAAGGAAAGCGAGTGCTGACGTAATTAAATACTCCTGGGCGTCTGGTGGGTAAAGACGGTCTACACACATTCCTAGAAAATCAGTTTGATTTCGCTTACACAGCTGGGCAGGGAGGGAAGAGCGTTCTTCACAAAAAGTCTCCAAATTATGTCTCTTCTTAGAATTGCTTATGGCACCATCGCGCATACTTTTAGGGGCAAAATCAAATTCGTACTTACGAAACACAGCTGATCCAAAGTGAAGCCGTCCAACTTCCAAGGACTTGTCTCAAGGCGAAGGGAATGTTGTGTGAGGTCTGTGTAAAGAATTGGCTGACATGGCTTGTGAGGTGTTCCGAAGAAATTAACTCCAAGTGAGTTTCTGACGAATAAATTTCATTTTTCATAGAAATCCTTTGGGGGTGTTCCCGACTTTCCAGATTCAGGTTTCGGAGTGATGATAAAGCCAACAACATTACAAACTCATGGTGGTACAGATGCTGCTCTATGATATAAGATGATCCGCAAGCGTTGTTGTGTGGAACATTTCTTAGAACGGCCACATGATATCTACAGTGACTTGATGCATGAACAGTGTAGGTGCTACGTTGGCCACATTTACAGTGACTATCGCTGGCCTCAAGTAGTTTCTATCTACTATTCTATTGTAGGTAACGAGGATAGATGTTGCGAATCTTATAACCGGATCAAGGATACGTTGTTTCGTCGGCAGTTCGGAAGCCAGATACACTGGCTTCCTACATTATATTATATTTATAAGGATCAATTCAGCATTAGAGGGGAATTACGATTATTCGTGAGACTGCTGTATGACTTTCGATGGGTAGGGTATCTGGTGAGAACATCGTCATGAACACCGAAAGTAAAGCTGCAACTCAAGCGCTGGAATCGCCAATCACTCGAAAGACGTTGATGTGGTAACGACGCAGCGTATCGTATGTCTGTTAGCAAAGGATCAAGTCAATGCAGTCCTATGGTATGGTGGATGCATGTCCCCCATCTCCAATATTTCCGTACCAATCGATACCTTGAAGACGAAGACAGAAGAGATGGCTATGCTTGTCAAAGATTGTGAAATGCCGATTTGCAAGACAGACGAGGACAAGATTTAACATTTATAAGACCACAGCCACTTTCGTCCTTAGCCTTGGACTTAGTTTGGACTTAGTGGGTATGGATATACCCGTCGAAAAACCAGACATATCATAAAATGACCTTTGTGACCGAAAAGGAGGAGGAAATACTCTACCAACTCTTCTGCAGCTTCCCTGCAGTTGTATCCTTAAGGAAAAGAGCCCTGCAAGCCGTCTACAAAGAAGTTAGTCGGTATCACTGAGTCATTTTTTGTCAGTGATTTCAAGTTCAGTTCATCTATGCAACGCTGATGGAGCTCCATCTATATGTGCTTATTCCTGGACAACAAAATGTGTTAGACTTGTCTGTCGAGCCCCTAAAGGGTTCGGGTAAGTTCGTTCAACTTACGTTTCATATTGTTCAGCCGTGATTTTGGTATCTTCCAATCAACTTGAATCATTCCCGGGAGCGTGAATGGCGCACTGAATTGACCAGTTAGCTTCTCTAAAAATGCATAAATACGTGAAAATAGAAAGAGGCGATGTGGACATGTCAATGACAATCTCAAAATCAAACAAGTCTTCGGGCTATGTCTTTGGAAAGGTGTGCGTTATCCAATAGTCAAGAAGGTTAGTTGTGACCTTCATTAAATGGCCAGCATAACCGACAGCCTGTTGTTTGGACATGAACCTCCTTCTGGTAGTTTTTGTCTAACAAATTTGATACGTTTCATATGTGACGACTGTATACAGAATGTGAATGGTCTTCAGGAAAATGGGCGAGAATGTTGACAGAAACATTGATATCTCCCTTCCGCTTTCTTGCTCTTCATTCAATGCTTCATAAAAAGTGTTACAGTGATCGGATTTAGTTCAAATTTAGTTTTGTTCGATAATCTGTTCCCATCTAGATGGCAATTTCATTATACCCCCCTCGTAAAAGCCCCATCGTTATTTGCGATGAACTCAGACAGCCACTTTTCACAAGCCTCTTTTGTGTTCAACTTAACACCATCAAGGGCGTTCGCCATGGACAGGAACAGGTGGTAATCACTTGGCGCTATGTCCGGGCTATAAGGTGGATGTAATAAAACCTCTCATCCGAGCTCCCGTAGTTTCTTACAAGTCATCAACGAAGTGTGTGATCTGGCGTTGTTGTCCTGGTGGAACACTGCACTCTTCCTGTTGGCTAATTCTGGACGCTTCTGGTCGATCACCTGCTTCAAGCGGTTCAGTTGTTCGCATTAGATGGTATAATTAAGCGTCTGGCCATATGGGAGCAGCTCATGGTGAATGATTCCCTTCTAATCCCACCAAACACACAGCAAAACCCACTTGGCCGTCAATCCTGGCTTGGCCACTGTTTGGGACGATTCACTGGGCTTCAACCACGACCGTTTTCGCTAGATATTGTCGTATGTGATCTATTTTTCGTCGCCAGTCACCATTCGCTTCAAAAATGGGGTCGAGTTCGTTCCGTTTCAGCATCATATATAACGCAGGCGTTGATTCGGTCCAGAAGATTTTTTTTTTGCGTCAAATCGGCATGCGGCAACCAAACATCAATGCCACATGCCGATCTAAACCGATGATTTCCATGATTCGATCGTTATTCGTCATCACAGGTCTTCCGCCGGCTGGCTTATCCATGGTGTCGTTTTCACCGGCTCTGAATCGTCAAAACCCTTCCTTCACGGTTCGAAGTGATAAGAGTATCATCCCCGAAAACAACATTAATCTCACGGAACGTTTCTCTAGGGGATTTGAATTTAAGGGAAGAAAATTTTAAAATAGCGCGAATTTCGGCGTTGGTGAACTCCATGTTTACACGTCCATTACTGTTGAACGCAATGTCCAAACTAATCATGCATAGCGTTGTTTTGTAGGTTATTAGACCTTTCAAATGATGTATAGTTGTGCCAGATACGAGCTTTACGGCAAATTCAAAAGACAAAAAGGCGGAAGGGAAATAATTGACTACCTTATATATAAGGATGAATTAAAATCACTACTTCAGGTAATGGATCTATACGGGAAAGCCGAAAGAGTTAATGGAGAGGCAGTGTCAGCAGAAAATGATGTAAGAATCGTAAAGAACAATGTCCCCTTTGGATCTAAGTGAATCCATCGGAACTGATGGAAGCCACTTACCCATGCCACCAATAAGGACAGCTGATGTAAAAGTCTGTGACCTTACGAACTTACTTAAGTTTCTCATTATCCCCCTATACACCATTCCCATCCTTCGAAACTCTTTATAAAGCTATAACCATCCCTGTCCTCATTTCACTTTGAATTCCTTCAAATTACCAGCGAAGACCTGGGATCAGCCCCCGAAAATAAATTCATAATCGAATTCGTACTTCGACGAACCGAAATATATTATTTTCTTAAGCCCAGGTGCGTCCTTCCGAACCTCAACACATTTCCAAAAATACCCCCTGTATCCTTTCCTTTTGATGTTCTCTTTTTCTTGCCAGCAGCGCTGCCACTTTGAGACAGAATTCACCGAAAAGCACTTGGAAGCTGCCACGTAAAGTGAAGAAGTGTTGATTGGAAATTGAATGACTGGCAAGGACGATTAAAACACCTACAAAATGTGAATTGAGTTTTGTGATGGTTTCCGTAGAATATTCGGAATTAGGTTTGTGAATGACTTTATTGATATTTTATTGCTGAGAATTTTTTGTCAGTACTAGGAATATTGCGCATTGTTTGATCTGGAAACACAAGGACGCAGAGGATGGTGATGGCTCTGTTTCTGTTTTCTATTACTTCCACTTCTTTCTTCGAAATTGAAAATGCATATACATTGCAAAATTAACTTTTCAACTTTTGCAGATATAAAGAGTGTCACAAATATATTGAACGGATGGGCAAAAACACTGAAACTGTAACGGTCTGCTTTTTTGGAGACATATCCTTAAAAATTGAACTCAATTGAAGGAATTATTAAGTCAATACCTACAGCTTTTAGGCCCCAATGAATAAATCTCTGATCAGTTGTGGCATATACATAGAACAGTATGGAGATCATTTACAGTCGTTTTCTTCTTCTTCTCGTGGCGCTACAGTCCGGGGTGGATCTATGCCTTTACCAACATGTCTCTCCAGCCAGCACGATCTTTCACCAGCTGCCGCCAGTTGCGCACTCCAATTTGGTTGAGGTCCTTCTTCACTTGTGTGCGTCACCTAGGCGCCCTCTGTTGCGTTGTCCCAATGGCTCAGATTCGAAGACTTTTCGGGCCGGAGGAGTGATGTCCATACGGTCTACATGGCCATCTTAAGCGTTGTATCTGAAGACACTTGACTAGGCGCATGTCGCAGTACCGCCCATAGAGTTCGTAGTTAAATCTTCTCCTCCCGATGCCATCAACGCAAACAGGACCAAAATTCGGACGCAAAACTTTTCTCTCGAAAAGCCTAAGCGCTTCCTCATCCGCTTTTAGTAGCGTCCAGGTTTCCACGCCATTAAGTAGGACTAGGATGATCAAGGTGTTACACAAAGCAAACTTAGTCCTTCGAGTGAGGGCTCTTATACTCAATTGCCTCTTAAGCCCAAAGAAACAGCGATTGGCAAGAGTGATTCTGCGCTTGATTTCGGTACTGATGTTATTGTCCCTATTCATCGCGGAGCCGAGATAGACGAAGTCCTTTACTACCTCGAAACGTCTGCTGCCCATAGTGACGCTCTGTCCGAGACGTCGATGTTCTGCGTCCTTCTTCGATGACAGCATATACTTAGTTTTGCCCTCGTTTACCACTAGTCCCACTTTAGCCGCTTCCGCTTCGATGCTAGCAAACGCCTCATTGACGGCTCGCTGAGTTCGGTCGATCACGTCAAAGTCATCCGCATAAGCTAGCAGTTGAACGGACTTGTGGAAGATCGTGCCTCTGGTGTTGACGTGTGAGTTACGCACGATCTTCTCAAGAATGATGTTAAAGAAGTCGCATAACAGTGCGTCACCTTGTTGAAAACCTCTTTTGACATTGAAGGTCTCGGTGAGTTCGTTCCCGACCTTGACGGAGCAGCGAGAGTTCTCCATCGACATCCTACACAATCTGACGAGTTTGGTACGAAAGCCAAAACTTGGCATGCCACTGTATAGCTTTTCTATGCACACTGTCATATGCGGCCTTTAAATCGACGAATAGGTGGCGAGTGTCGATTTGTACTTCTTGGGTCTTTTCCATGATCCGCCTTGGTCGATGGTGGAATTCCTTGGCCTGAAACCACACTAATAAGAACCTATCAGGTTGTTGACAAACGGTTTCTGGCGTTCACACAATACGGCAGAGAGAATCTTGTACGCGATGTTAAGGAGACTTATCCCTCGATAGGCGCAGTCGAAGGGGTATCCTTCCTTGTGGACCAGACAGACGACTCTGAGATTCCACTCTTCGGGCATGCTTTTATCCGATTTTTTTTAAATTTTTGGGTAATTTTTTCATTAATAAAATTAAAGTCCCGGCTGACAGGGGAAAGTGTTATGAGTGCCCGGGAGAAGAGGGCTGAGCCCCCACATATCTGTAGTACGATGTTTACTTCAAAGGGCCGTCACCACCACCGTGATGCACGCAGGACACCGGGGGACCGCAATATAAGTGAGTTTGCGGGTTTTAGGTTATTGGAAACCCCTTTGTGTATCGTTCTGTAGTCTTCGGCCACAATTTTCTTGAAAAAAAATGTAAGCTTCCATTATACCTTTTCAACTGAAATTACCGATAAAAATGCCATTAGGCGTGAAGATTTTGTCATTTCCCTCAATTCTTACACCGATGTGCGTCCTTGTAGACCCTCTCACGATGGAGCCTATAATACATGTTAAACGATAGTTCCCTTTCGATAATTGCGCCTCCTGTTTCCAAAAACTGTTGGCAAACATTGAAAAGAAATCATAATTACACATGCAGCTTGTAAGTCAACATTGATCTAAGAGTCAAGGAATTTAATCGCCTCCTGACAAGCGATCTTTCATATCCCCTCCATTTTTCATCTCTTTTGAGGTACGTCGACAAACTTCCTTGACCACAAATTAACACTTTGCTTCAAAAGGCCAATATCAAATCTCCTTAATCCTTTCCACACTCCTTGCAGTTTGACTTCACTCTATATCTGAAATCAACCATCCCTCATTCACGCCCGCTCTGTGAAATCTTTCATCTCTCCATGTCTATGTCAAAGACTCGATTTCCGAAGAAGCACAGCACACAGATAAGGTGATAATTCTCATCAACTCTGACTGCCTCAGTTCACTTGCAGATGGTAGACTTCAACTCCTTGCTCTTACGTTTTTGTTTCCTCTTTTCCACTTTCCATTCCCTTTCCCCTTATTGGTTGCGGACCCTTTGCAAGTCCTTCTCGATTCAATAGACAGCTTGTTGAATCGGTCACAGATAATTGAATCCGCCGGGTCATAAAACCTCTGCGAGTCGACCCCCTTCCTGACAGCCGTGCTCATCATCTGTGACGAATCACCACTGTCCCATCATTCCTCTTAGCCGTGCGTCACCATCGTGCACGGCCCATTAAGGCAAGAAGTCATTTAAAATTCAGTCTGCGAACAGTCTGCAAGTGATGATCGCGAAGCCTCCTCGTAAGACGCCGCGTAACAAGCCCCAACCATCCAGACAGCAAAAACCGTTCGGAAAAGACGAAAAAGTTAATTAAAGTTATGAACATCCATCCCGGCTTGTCCTTGAACCAGTCCACCGTCGCAGTCGTGTCAAAGCCTCCATAATCATTTCAATTTAAGTATCTCGCGGGTGTGTTCAAAAGTTAACTCAAGCAGGCGATAAACATGAATTCAACCTGCTTACGGTGCCTCTATCGCCACCGCCCATACACAGAGAGGTAAGGCCGCTGCCAAGAGCGGCAGCACCAGCTGCGCCTCGTCGGCAATTTCTCTTCCAAATGGTTTTCTTCATTTGCCAAATTTTTGGCAAACATTAGCCTTTTATGCGACAGTCTTCAGTTCTTGCTATCGTCACCTGCATCCGTTTACCAACGCCAGCCACCCACCACCCACTCACCACCCACCAGTCGATATGACGCGAGGCGGACTTCCTTTTTCTTAGCGTCACCAAAGTGCATCGCTGCTGGGTGGGCTCAGCTTCCTCGTATCCTTGAAAATTTAATTTAACATCTCTCGCTAAGGATATCTGAAGTGGGTTTGCAAAGTCCTTTGTGAGGGAGCCGAACAAAGTGGCAATCTTTTGCCAGGATGAAACCGAAGGAGATTGGAACAAAGAAATTGGCAATCTAACCATGTTTGCGCACACATCCATGCACTCGTGCTCATCCCCCCAGCTCAGCCTCAAGATAGAGGTGGGCGCGGGGAGGTCCTTTGTTTGCCGCCAAAGCCAAGGAAAGAACATGTGTGCATGAATACACGGAGTAACCACTAAAAAGGACATTTAATTAAAAACTGCACAAATTCCGCATTGAAGGCAATTATTCTGCGGCAAAGCACTGCCTCAGAGTACGAGTATTGGTGTATGTGTCCTTCGGTGCTGCAGAATCTTAACCTTTCGAGAGGAGAGGGATAAAGTTGGTTACGTGACCATAAAGGAGCCGAGTAATCGATGAGGGTAAACACTTACCTGTGCCATTAGTTCCTGTATGTATGTGAAGCGCAGGAAGAGGACCGGAGATGATAGGTGTGTATTTCCTGAAAGAATCCTGTGCCAAGTGGAACATTGGCGCATGCATGACTTTCGCAATGGTGTGGAGTATGTAGGCGCTCTTTTTTCTTCCCTTAATTATTGCATACGAAAATTGCTGAGCAAAGCAACGGGCGGTGGGTAAGAAGAAGACAGAAGTAATCAAAGGACACGAAGGGGGCGGGGGAGAAAAATCTGATTGTCAAGTGGGTTGTCATGTTGGATGGGAAGAGGATGCCCAGCGAGGGTAGTTTGCACTTCAACTGGACAGTAATTAGATTCGACGTCCTTTGCACAGAGAAGTGATGGCGGTTTGGGGGGATGAAGGTGGTACGGTGTTTGGGGACGGTTAAGTGTGCTCAGCATTGTGATTGAAAATGTCATTATCGGTGCAAAGTGGGAAGATTGATTGTGAAGCCCTTTATGAAACATTGAGTGACCGCAACAGTTTCTTTGATCTGGTTTCCATGAAGATTGCATTACGAGATAGACGAAGGATGTGTAAGCAACAGTGTTGTCAATGGGGTTGATGCACTGTGGGGGGCGGTGACATTATGTGGCGAATTGTAAAATGAGAATTGAACTATAGACTAGGGAGTCGTTTTAATGGGTGGGTGAAGGGGGGATTGTGGGGATGAAAACTCTCATATTGAAGTACTTTGTTTTTGGAATTACTGCCTGATGTGGCCTAAGAGAAATTTAATCAAAAATTTAGATTTCAAATGCCAGTCATTTACAAAAAGGTTCATATAGACTTCACGCTCAATGCCACGCTATCTGGGACAATTGACAAGCTTTTTGTTGAGCAAATTTTACTTGACAGTCATCCAAGGAAATTATCGAAAGTAACTTCCCAACACATTGGGAAGAGATCGGATATTGTTGACTCCTGCACCAATAGGAAATCAAGTGCTTCTACGATTCCCTGCACATTGATTGCTGGCTTTGGATTAAGTGACGTAAATGTGATCAAATCGCTTCTTATATCCTGGCGAATAATAATGCTGACCTGCATGCACCCCACAGTGTGTATTTGTAGCTCGATGGCGGATCGGTAAGCCCATTATTCAGAATGCTCTTTGATCTGCTCTCTACCATCAGCAACAAAAGACAGCATTAACATACCTATGAATGGATTTCCGTCTTCTGTTTATGCCAGGAAAAATATTTGAACTTTTGAACCCTCGTGCCTTGCTTTTCGAAACCTAACCACACATGTACAACTAAAAAAAATATACCGAAAAAAACGAGAAGAAACAGAAGGAACCCGTGAAAAGTCGAGATCGAAGTCGAAAAAAGCTGCTGGAGCGGAGGGACTGTCTGCAGAAATGTTTAAAGCAGCTGGAGATGATCTGGTTGGGCACGTGCACCAGCTCATTTGTAAGATTTGGTCGGAGGAAAGCATATCCGATGAGTGGAATCTTGGCGTTATCTGTCTGGTTCACAAGAAAGAAGACTTTTATTCGACTGCAGCTAACACGACCCCTTTACAAATCTGTGAACGGTGAACTTGCCGGCTTCTATTTTTGGACATGCTGCAACACTTTGAATATTGTTTGGGGAATTAGACAATTTCCTTAAAATGTGCCATAAAGAGTGTCCATTTGTTGAATTTGTTGTGAACGAGGATTTAAGAGCCTTCCAATTTCATGTGTTGACTTGCCGCTTTTTCACCTTTTTCAAATTCATTCAACGACTTTCCACTTCCCAAGTTACTCGAGCAGCAAATAATCGACACTATTCGGGAAATCATTTCGGTTCATACTGCCATGGAGTACGTATTGTAAAACATGCTGAAACTGTACCGTTGGAGAAAGAATACCGCTGCAGTCGTAGTTTGGCTCTATATTTATGGGACTTTACCTTTGTGTGTGTTTGCCCAAATGACAGCAAATGTCAGTAAATTATTCTATATGGTTTTAATTTTTGAGCGTACTTAATGTTTCTGAGTATTCTTCGTAAGCCTGAGAACTTGTCTCGCATTTTAAAGACAGAATATTTTCATGATGGCACTGTTGTTTTCGGACGCACCTTAACTGTGGAAAGTTTTAAACCTTAAATCGCTTTCGAAAACTAGTCTTAAAACCATTTGTCCCCAAAGGGTTGCGTACAGCTTATTGTGTCTTCAGTGACTAGGAACTTGTGAAATTCTCAAGCAAACTGAACCTAATGGTGATTAAGAAAAATCAAAAGTTGGTCAGCCTAAGTTCTTTTGGGCACAGCACAAAATTTCAAAACTTAGTAGTTCACACAAAATACACCCATTCCTTCTGCAGTCCCAATAGTTCGGCATAGTAGGGCAATGGAACCACTTTAGAACTTTTTTTAGATCACACCTTGTGAGCACCCGAAGACGTTATCCACCACCTTTCCAGCCGATGAGACAGTCTTAGCCTTCTTCAGAGCACATTCGCCGGAGAAAATCCTCCCTGGTCTCTGGTGTATATCAGTGGGTCTCCGTTCCACAAATTCCACACGTTAGCAGTTCATCGAGCGCCCGAACCATACACAGTGTCAAATCACAAGACTTCGGCCCTCTAACCCACAGCATCAGCATCGCCAGGGAAAAGAAAGAGCAATGACTTCGCCCAAAAGCAAACATTGACCGCGAAAAAGTGCAATTTAATCCTATCCCCACATGGGAATGTGCCGTCTCACAACCCCCCCCACCGCCAAAGTCATGCATCAGATGGTTGCCACAACGGCGCGTCGTGTGTTAATCTCTGCACAAACGAAAGAGGGATAACGACGGCGGCAGCGGTGGCGGTGGCGGCGTGCGCTCCCTACGTTACACCAGCCAGCCAGCTAGGCAAGATAGGATATCCTGCCAGCAATGTATATAAATTGCCAAGATAAATTCCCACCAATAAAGGAGACATTAAGCGAACGTTGTCTCCTCGCCTGTATCGCTTCTTCATCCCTCCGTTCCGTCGCCGGTCTTTGTTTGCTTTTACTTTTGGCCGACGACGACGACGACGCGGTGACTAATTGCCAGCGATTAAGGGGATCGTCCTTCTGGTCCTACCTTTGCCTGTGTGTGAGAAAGGGTTTAATTCGTTTATTTTTTCGGCCGCCCGGGCGGGTGAACGGAACCGGTTTAGGATGGTGGGTAAGATGGAGGATAATTAAGAGCGTTTGGTGTCGTCTAATTTTCTCCATTTTTTCGGGGGTTTGAGTGTGCGAATGTTGATGTTGAAGAGTACAGCGAGCAGGGCTCAAGGCGACTTCTGGTCCATCACACTCCGTTCAGAGATCCTCTCGAGGATTTATAATGCAAACGGAGATTTACGCAAGATAAAGTGAGTGCTCAACAGAGGACGTAGATCGTCCTGTTCCTCTTCATTTTTTTTCTTTCGTCGCTTTGTCAGATGCTTCCTTCATGATTGCTTCATTCCCAGTGGCCCAACTACCGTTTCGTTGGCTTTAAATTTCGTTCAAATTAAAGACTTTCCCTCAACATTTCGGGCGCGTTAACTGATTTTGAAATCTGACACTAAGTGATGTATTAGGCGGTCCCCGGTGTGGGGTAGGGGAGAAGACTGACGGAAACAAAAATATAATGCACACTTGCCGGGGAGGTGTAGCCCATTACGTTCGCTCCCCCGGCTGAGGAATCAATAAAGGTATCCCAAGACACGGGCAATTTATCATCTTCATGGCGGTGTTGGAAAGGCAGCAATATGCCTAAGGTCACAAATCCATTATTACATCCTTCCGCAGAAAGGGTTTTCAGTTTTTTGTTCCCCCTTTTTGTTGGTTCTCCTTCAACCGAAAGGATTACACCTGAAACACAGCGTTTCCTCCGCCCTTTCCCGTACCCTTTGCCACAGACTGGTGGAGGCCTTTAAAGGTATTGAGTTCGCATTTAAAGCTTTAGGGGCGTATTGGGGAATTTGCAGATTTGGGCGATGGCGGTAGCGACGCTGTTTTCAAAGTCAATTGAGTGGGAGGAGGAAGGGGCTGAGTTTTGTGTCTCGTCACTGGGGTTGCTTGCAGTTAAAAACTGATAACGATGTGAAAGGTTCATTGTACATTAATGAGGAAGCCATGTTGTAAAGGGATAGTGTCAAGTGGAAGTAGTGTTTAGTCGATTAGTGGAGCATGTTCTTGCCTGACATCCTGTATGTTCAAGTGAATGGATGGGGGGACTCTGTTTGGTACAGGAAGTCGAAAAGTGAAACGCTCCTCGGTACAATAGGGCATTTCGCTGACAGGCAGTTTTAAACTTGGAAGATTCTAAGAAACCAAAATATGATTAAATATTAACTGTGAAATGTACCTATATTTGGGTGATTTGAAGAACTTTGCAGCGATTTTGGATGAAGTACTCGATTCTAAGAAACTGAGCAAAGACAGTAATATGACGGATGTTATTGATTACTTGAAGGATTTGTCATTTCATTACAAATTCAAATGACAAGGATGTGGAGTCTTCTAAAACCTTGGCTTCGGAGAAGGTTTTCATAAGATTGACAGTGTCATGATCCTTTCACTACATGTACACTCAAATTTGACTCCCACAATGTGATAAGCTATTGAGTCCCAATCGACTATCAGCAAGGGCAAGTTGACTTTTCAATTCACATCGGTTCTCATGCAAAATGTCGACGACAGAAACGTCGTTTGTAGCACTTTTATTAAATAACATCGTTGCTCGAAAAATTTGTGACATTTATGAAATTTTTTGATTTAATTAGCAGTTAACACAGTTCACCTAAGTTGAAGCTTGGCGCCATGGTGTAGTGGGTAAGTGCGTCAACCGCCACGCAGAAAGTCTTGGTTCGATTCCCGGACGAGACTCCTCGAATTTTTTCATAGCAACACCGCTTTCGAGTTGCTGACAACGCTCAAGAAGTACCAGTTGTCTATGAGAAGCTTCTCAAATCTCGCCGCTCGCAGCCGGCAAAAAACTGTAGGTCCCTTCTACTCGCGAGAGAACAGTAGCACGCACAGCATGAGTAGTCGTTGTAGGAGCTATGCCTTGATCCCTTGTGGATTGTAGTGCCACTCAATTATTATTATTATACAGCTCGTGATAGCTGCCCCAAACGAAACGATGTGATTTAGTGAAAAAAACGGTGACAAGCTCCTATGATGTGCAAGTCTAATATTTTGTATCTGTGTCACGTGGTATTTCTAAAGCTTCAATATTCCTGAACAAACGATGGTATGGAATTGAAAGAAATATGTTGACATCCGAAGAAAATACAAAAATAGACAAAAAAGAAGACCCCATTGGAAGCCCTCGGCATCAGTTCAAAATTTTAGTTTATATTAAAAACAACCTGCGTCGAGCTACAGAAAAGAGTAAGGAGTGGAGAATAGACTTTAGAAAGATATACCAGGAACACCCAAAACAAGTATCGGATTTCTTAAAAGGAGCATGAAAAAAACGGTTGCTCAAGGCTCAAGAGCATATCATTTAGACTCTAAACTGGCGCTACAGCCCACAAGAAACAAGGGACTGGCCTCTTTAGCAACTACTCGTATTGTGTGTGCTATGGTACACTCACGAGTGGTGGGGACGCAGTCTTATGTCGACTATGATCGGCGAAATTTGGGAAGTATCATATTCATATACAATTTATAATCCTTGAGTGCAATTTTATTGTGTGAGTGAAGGCACATAGACATTATCCTATGGCTACCACTCCAAACATGTGCAACAATGCTATAATTTTCCGATGAGTCTTCGTTGAAGCTGCATTTTGATAATGAAAGAATTCTTGCCAAACATCTCTATCCCTCTAAAAAAATAATAAAAACTGCCATCAGACATTCTTAGATATAACAAACTGACAGGTATAACCAAACATTGGTCTCATATCGATAAGAGGCGTACCTGTTAACACTCTCAGCATTCCATATATTGACATCTAAGGTTACCGAGAAGTCCCTTAAGAAAAACAACGTTATGGTCTGGAGATGCTTCTCATCATATAGAAAAATAATATCTTTCTGGAAACGAAAGTCAAAACAGTCGTTTATCTACGGGTTTTGTAAAATGCATTAGTGCTCTCTGCGCTGAAGTTTAGTACAGGCAAACAATTTTCTCTTTCATTTATTTCATTTCTTATACCATAAGGTACTCAAAAAAATAGTGCGAATGTATAAAGTTGACCTCCATTTAGTCTAGATTTCAATAATGCAACTTAAGCTCCTGCTCGTGCTTAAGCTTAAGCTCGTCAATTAAAGGCATACTCAGTACTTTCTCAATGTCTCGTCGATTTGCAAGTATAATAAAGCATGGGAACGTCCAATAAAGTACTAATCAACTAGAGAATGTTATATACAAAATACTTTTTCGATGAAACATTTTCTTAATCTCTTAAATGACAATTACACAAAACAATCAAATTTTTCAGCTAAAAAACTGGATGGCCCCAGGACCAAACGTAAAAACTGTGGTGAGAGTAAGTATGCTTTCCAAATAAAGCCTCTTTTTTCGAAATTTCGAGTCATTTTTGTCAAAGAATTGGCTGTAATATGGCCTTGAAACTATTTTTCTTTCTCGACGTAGTGAATACCATAACACCGTGTGAATCCCACAGAACGGTAGCCAGTGGCCTTTCCGCTGATAGGACAGTCTTCGCCTTCGTCGAAGCACATTCGTGGGCTGCATTCCAATGTTTAAATTAATAGATAGTCTGTGAATTGTGATTCGTTTCGAAAACGATGAAGAAACGTCTTCGGATTGCACTCAAATAGCGTCAGAAACCTGTCAGATGTGATTTCACAAGGTTTCAAAAGAAAGCAAACATGTAACCCGTTGCGCAGACGCCTTTTTTATGCCGAAAATTTCATGCACTATCTGACGTGGGATGAGATTAGATACCTGCTATCTTATCTATCTCAAGCACCGAGATCAATCCAACCAATACCAACACGAGATTGTAGAATTTTTTCACGTTTTCAAAGCACCAAAGCGTGGTTCACGGAAAAACGACATTCGACTACATTGGTTGAAAGAAGACACCCTACATAGAACCCAGGGGTTCCTTAATATCGCTGAGTGATCGATTTACTGACCGATGTTGGTGGCGTTCAAAAATGTATCACTTATTGGTTTCTTTTCGTGATCATGATCAGACGGTTAGGTACATATCGAACCGCACTCTTTCAAAACATGTAAGGTACACCTCTGACTTTAATTGGGTGTTCCAAGAATTTTCGTAATCAATTGTAGTCAAGCGGCTGCGAAACGTTTTACTTCTGGTAACATTATTTGAATCTAGCAATATCTAGCAATACTACAGCTTGTTTGGAAGGTTCTCATTTAACAGCTTTCAAGTGTCTTACATTTAAGTCATAATAATAATAATTGAGTGGCACTACATCCCACAATGGACCAGAGCCTAGCTTCTACAACAACTACTCGTGTGTGCATGCTACTGTGCTCTCACGAGTAGAAGGGACCTACAGTTTTTTGCCGACTCCGAACGGCGAGATTTGAGAAGCTTTTCATAGACATTCGATACTCTTTGAGTGTTGTCAGCAGCTCGGAAGAGGTGGTGCCGTGAAGAAATGCGAGGCGTCCCGTCCGGGAATCGAACCTAGACTTTCTGCGCGGCGGTCGATGCACTTACCACTACGCCACGGTGACCTCATTACATTGAAGTCATGTGCCAAAAAGCGAAGATGAGGAGTTGTACAGGACGTATGCGTACATTTTGTTCTTCAGATCCCCAGACCAGCAACAATGTGTAATCGTGGTTTTTCGCGGATTTGGCATTTAAATTATTTTTTTTTTGTTTCGTTTTCAAAATTTATTTTGAATTATTGACGAACCCAGTAATTGTGTCGACAATCTGGGGTCGACTCTAACTCATCAGGACCTATTACTAAACACAACCAGGCGCACCCCGCTGTCTTGTTTCTCAAAATATCCTTGCAAGTAACTCCCGCATCAGCACGAAGAAATCTCATCTCAACAGCTTGTATTTGGTATCTCACACTTTTGGTCATTACACAAATTTCAGGACCATAGCCTTGACCTGGAAAACACACTGAACTAAGAAACGGCTACTTGGCTTTAACATCCAGCCTGGTCGGCCTCTTTAGCTGCTTAGGAACCAAACTACTTCAACATTGGTTCACTTTGGCCAATCCTCCATCCCATTGAAACAGGTCGAGCAAATCAATTTAAGTTTTGAGATATTTGCCCTTTCATGTAAAGAGGCTTACTTTTTGTTACTCATCTCCAGCACCTGCAAGCACTCAGTATTGACAAGATTTTCGGAAACGATGGTCGATGTTCCTAAACGTATTCCAAACAACACAGATGAAGAGTAAGCTGACGATGAAACCACTGCCCAAAATCTGGTGAATCGATTGGAATTAAGTACCTCTCCCAGGCTATACATTTTTCCCACCAGAGGGAGTTCACAATTCTCAGTAGACGCAGCCTTAACAAAGAAACAGTTTTTTTTCTTTCCAATCATTGCACCTGCACAGCTTGTCTTGAAACAACTTTTATTCATCTGTCCGAGATGCCTGTTTACGTCACATAATCTTTTGCCAGCTTTTGTGTATCATCTCCCACCGCAACCAAGCCGCACAAGTACAAGCACAATAAATAACCAATCGAATTGAAAGGACATTCAATTTCGTTTCTTGAGACTATTCCACTTCAATGTTGCCCTCGCTCCTGCACGCGATCTACGGAAAAGGCCGCCCACGCTGCAAAGGACTCGTGCTCAAGTACACTCACTGCTTCGCCCAGGGATGTTGCGAAGGGTAACTTGGAATAAATCGCCCTCCGTTCGGATGAAAGGATGCAAAATCGACAACCAAGGAAATGGACTTAAAGCCATGATTTATAGTTTTCGGATTTTCCATTTAACTTTATTGGTTTTCAGCTGTTTCAACATCCTGCAGGGCCACAGCGACGTCGAATACGACAATAACCACAACGACAACGACGACGACGTCCTGTGCCGATCGGCTTTCTGTTC
The DNA here is from genome assembly GCA_944738645.1 of Eristalinus sepulchralis. Lineage (NCBI taxonomy): Eukaryota > Metazoa > Arthropoda > Insecta > Diptera > Syrphidae > Eristalinus > Eristalinus sepulchralis. The sequence goes on along the minus strand of OX122883.1, from coordinate 11,250,502 downwards.
TTTATTGTCTCGGAGCCTTCTCGGCCTCGATGAGATGGAAATGATTCGGGCTCCCCTGCCAAAGCGAACCCCAGTAACGCAAATGTGCTTTGAAACTTTTAAGGCAACGAACGTCCGAATGGAAATTCAAATTTATTTTTATTCTCATTCGAAAACAACAGAGAACATGACTCCTGTCCGGGCTATTTGCCGAGCATCCTTTGGGTCCCCGGCGAGTTTCTTACTCATTCGCACCACAATCTGGAGCCGGAGTGCTTATGTGTGCTGTGTGTGAAAGTTTTTCTCCCAGCAAATTAAAATAGTCATCTCCCGCCGCACTGAGGCAGAAAGGACGACGAGATGGGGGCGAATTACGTCCTCCTGTGTGTTAAGGTGTACTCAAGTGCTGTCTGTGGTTGGTAGGGATGTTTATGTCTGGCCATGATGGGAACTCACATAAAATAGAAACTTAATTGACTTTCGGTTGTGAGCTGAGCGCAAACAGTTCCTTATAGACAAATGTGTTGGCTTGCTTGTTTACGCCGATGGGGGGAAGGAATGTTTTGAGAGGGTTCTTCTTTCTGCAAGATGTGCAGGAATCATCTGCGGAGTAGCTGTCGGCAGGGGGACCTCGGACGCTGGGAGGCATGACGCTCCTCTTATGAACCTGCTTAATTGGGTGCATACGTGTAAAGAAACACCTGGAAGTTGGTAAACATCTTCGCTGCAGTAGGCAGTGCTTCACTTCACCCCAAGGGGACCGGCTGTCAGAGGGAGCTGGACTGCTGAAGTGGTAGATGTGGTTTTGTTGTTCTTCCGTGTCTGGGAGTTTGCAGAAGAAAATGTTACGTATACGCCCCGTAATTCGCTGCATATTCTTTCAGACCGCATTCCTTGAGTGGCAATTTATTTGGATTTCGGACATTGGATTGGATGTGTACAATTCAAACGAATGTTGATGCAGCCTTCAGAGTGGTGCGAGTGGAGGAAGAAATGTATTTTAATTTGAGTCTGGGCCCACATTCGAAGCACAGACTTTCGCTGTTGGTCACTTGTTCAGCGACGATCGATAGTCTTCATATCACAGGTCAGCACGGGGGAGGTATTCTCTCCGGTCAATTAAAAAAATTAAAAATTGAATTAAACGAAGGTAGTTTGCTGTCGATGAAGCATTTGCTGGTATTGCTGAAATTGGTTTGGCGGTAAGCGAAGGTCAAAGGATGTAATGTGCTGTCGTCAAGTGGGATCGCGCAACATCAACGTCTCAGACAGAGTATCGAAGCATGCACAAAGCGCTTCAAGGTAACAGTATCGAAATTAAACACTGAAATACACAGGTTAACCACTGCTTGCTTAGGTTCAGGAGGTATTTCAGAGATAAAAGACAAGTAAACTAGCTAAAAGGAAAAACTTGGCTCAACTGCCTAAGGTAGCCGCCTATATACAATGTAGGACTGTAGGTAGAGGTAGCTTGGGGTATAAACTTACCCCTATGCCAATCCATTGCATTGCCATTCCTGTGTTAACTGAGATAACTAGTTAGATCCATTTACAGCGTATGAGGAAATTTGACACGGCGTAGTGGAAACGTGCATCGAATTATACGACGAAGGTCGCAGGTTCGATTGCCGGTCTAAAAACCTCGCATTTTTCACGGCACACCTCTTTCAAATTGCTGACAACACTCCAGGACTACTAATTGTATTTGAAAAGCTTCTCAAATTTTGCCATTCGGAGTCAACAAAAATGTTAAAAAGAAGCTAGGCCTTTATCCCTTGTGGGCTGTGGTGCCACTTTTGCTATTATTATTAAAGAAAGTTCTGAAAATTGTCGCGAGGTATATTTAAGAGGTCGCTTCTGGAGAAGGAAATACAGTCACGAACTCTTAAGCCGATACAATGTCTCAGATGACTAGGCCACGTACACTGTATAGGCAACAGAGCTCTGGTCTGAAAATAATTTAAGGCACCACCAGGCACCAAAATGTAACAAAATATCGTCTATGAAAAGCCCCTCAAAATCTTGCCGTTCGGAGTCGACAAAAAACTGTAGGTCCCTTCTACTAGTGAGAGAAAAGTAGCGCGCACAACAGTAGTAGTTTTTGCAGAAGCTAGACCGAACCTTGTGGGCTGTAGCGCTACTCAATTATTTTTATTATTACTAACTTCTATATTTATTATTTGTAGGAAGTACAAACATTCAAATCATGTCTGTCAAATTTCCATGACAATCCGATTATTAGATTACAAGTCACTTACAAGTCACGCAACTATTGCGAATTTCAAAACAATGGAAAAAGCAGATGAAAAAAAAGACCGTGCAAGCCCAGGAATGGCTTGAAAATTATAACGGGGACTCTGCTCTGTCAAAACCAACTACTTGTCGATGGTATGCTGACTTTAAACGTGGTCGTAAAGACACCAACGATGCGGAACCTTCTGGAAGGCCAATTAAGGTTGTTACACCTGAAATAGTCAAAAAACTTACACAAAATCGTTTCGGAAAGGCGCAAAGTAAAATTGTGGCAGTGTTTTCACCAGTTTGAATGAACATTTGTCCATGTGAAAGCTGTTTTCGAAATGCGTGCCGCGTTTGCTCACAATGGACCAAAAAAACAATAATGTATCGATAATTTTGAGAGCGGCTTGGATCTGTTTCGGCAGAGTAAACAGGACGTTTTGAGTCTGTATGTCACAACGCAGGAAACATACATCCGCCACTACACTTAAGAGTCCAAGCGGCAGTCAGCGGAGTGGACAGGAACCATTGAACCACGCCCAACGCGTCCAAAAACACAAAAGTCGACTTGGCAAGGTTAAGACATCCGTATTTTGGGATGTGCACAGAATTTTATTCATCGGCTATCTTGAAAAAGGCAAAGGGATCAACAGCGACTATTACATGACATTATTGGTGGTCTTGAAGAAAGAAATTGCAAAAAAACGGTCCCATATGAAGAGGAAAAAAATTCTCATCCACCAAGACAATGCACTCTGCTCGAATCGGGCTTTGAATTGCTTCCGTACCGTATCCTCCAGATCTGGCTCCCAGCGACTTCTACCACTTCAAAAAAAATAATAATAACACTTTAGTGGCATAACAGCCCACAAAGGCCCAGGGCCTAGTTTCTACTCGTACCTCTCTCATAAGTAGAAGGGACCTACAATTTTAGATTTTAGAAACTTTTCATAGACACTTAGTACTCTTTTAGTGTCGTCAGCAACTCGAAAGAGGTGGTGCCATGAACAAAATTAGAAGTCTACAGCCAGGGAATCGAACCTAGAACTTCTGCGTGCGGATCGACGCGCTTACCCACTACCCCACGGCGACCACAAAGTTCAAAAAGATGCTATGAACTATAGCTCGAATGAGGTGGTGATCGCCGAAATTGAAGCCTACTATAAGGCCGAAGAAAAATCGTTCTAAATATAAAAAAGATATCGAAACGTTAGAGCGGCGTTTGCGTGATTGTATCACTCTTGAAAGAAAGTGATTCTTCATGCAGTCAGATAAGGGAAATTCAACAGGATCACCAAACGCTAGGGGTCGTACTAAATGGGCATCACACATTCTTAAGCCCCACAATAGCAACATATGAGGACGCGATCTAATCACTTCCTCTGCGAGCGGACCAGATATGGAAACCAAATTAACCAGCCATCGGCACAGATAACGAAAAAAGTCCAATTGGCAGTAAAAGTGTATCCTTAGCAGCTTTTACATGTCAGCAGCTGTGGGGTTTTGGGTAAGTGCGTCGTGTCACACGTCGGGCGCCTTAAGCTTAGTTGACATTCGATTGCAAGTTAAACGACTTGTCAGCGTGTCAAACTGAGGTCCAAGAATTGAAAAGTTATCTTGAATTTTTTCAAGACACCACCTCTATCGATTTGTGGCCGATACTGAAGTTACAGCGTTAATAGTCGCCAATAGATTGTATGCAAATGTCTTATGGTCATATCGTGTGAGAATGCTGCAATGCTACTCCCTGGTCCCTATGTAGCATTACCTTATTTACTGCATACTTAGGCCAGTAAATCGCATCAAATTCGATTTGAATTCTAAGCGAGTTATACTAAGCGCTGCACGAAGCACACTAGGAGCTTTCTTCAAATGTGTAAATTTCAAACTTCCGCTCCAGCTTAAGTAGACCAGGAATTAGGCTTAGCTGTTGGACGTTCGCGCAGCATAAAGGCGAAGTGTAGTAGTATTTTCTGCAACTGCACAAAAATTGCACTCAACGGACAAAGTTTGAGTTCTGACGGTGATTTGACCCACAAGACTTTGACATTTCACACAAGACAGTTTTCCTCATATGCGACGAGATCAGTTGTGCCATTAAGTTAAGAGACCCCCTACCTCTACTTGAAGCAACACTTCATCTCCTCAACCCGATTCTGGTGAATCACAACTCTAGTCTGCAGCAGATCATCCTCTTGGGCTTTATCGCTGACGTTGAATACAAAATTAATTCCGCAGTGCATCAGACTTCAAAGTTATTGTCCCAAACTATCATCCTCTCTCGCTCTCACACGCTCTCCCCAAAACAGATAATCAAATTCTCAAAGCCGGCTTTCCGCAGTTTACGAGTCTGTGTCCAAAGTAAAACAGAAATTAATTATTCCCTGGCTACTGGCCAACAGTATCCTCTAGCCAAAAGATTTCGACCAAAGAAAATCCGCATAAATTTTCCCCTAGAACCACATCCGAATGCCAGAATGCCAGAAACGGGAATTCCAATCTCGCAGAGACTGCGGAGATTTTTTCGGTTAAATACCCTTTAGGTCCGCTCGGTGTTCACCGCCCCTCCCACCCTTGATCCTGGGTGTCCCCTTGGACTTTGATTTAAATAAAAATTAATTTGTCTGGACGACCATGTCTCTGAAGCGTTGCGGATTTATCTTCGTCTATAATTGCTTCCCGCGAAGAGTTCCCCATTCCGGCGTCAAAAAATGTAAAACAACAACGAAACGTGTCCAGGAAGCCCTTTCGGCTTATTTTTTCTGGTTTTCTGTTACTCTGTGGGGAAGGGCCCTCGATGAAGTTCGCAATGTTGAAATTAATTAAATTATCTGGCCAGCATTAGATACAGACGCCAAATAAGCCATCAGTCATTGCGTTGAAGTGCACTCCTGTGATTGATTGCTGACGAGCAGGGACCCTGCCCTATCCCCAACGAAGGAATTGTGTTATTTTAGGATCAGAAGTTCAATTAAAATCCTCATTCAATTACAGAGCTCATCCCGGCGGAAGGGTGTCGGAGGGCCGGAGGGCCGAGCGTCGGGCGCCAGAGATATGCACGAGGAACAGCAAACACACCGAACGAGAGTTGAGCTATAATTGAATGTCCTGGCGGTGAGCTTAGTCGCCGGTGAATTTATAATTGAGATTCATCTCGTTTCTTATTCATCTGACCGCTGTGGGTCCGGTATCGGTATCGGCTGCTTAATTTCGCCCGCCCGTCGAGTGCGCCCAAGGCGAGCCAACAACGAAGCAGATGAGTCTGCTGTCAGCAATAACTAGGATTATCGTGAGCAAATTAGATTGAACTCACCCATGGAATGGTTATGTGAAGGCAATCAAACCTTCAGTGTGGGTGTCGTGCATATATGGTCTAAGTGGTTTATTGAAGAGGCAGCAGGCGGCGGGGGCGATACCTGGGGGTCATGTTGGAGGACGTTTACATCGTTTCTGATGGATTTTGTGAAAGGGGACTTCGCGAGGGGTGAGTGAGTTTCATGTTAAACGGGATGGACGACGTCCGCCAGAGGAAACTTCAAAAACTCGTTACCGCTCGGTAGCCAACGTAATTAATTCGTTCCTTCTTCTTTTTTTTCGGTTTTTCTGTGGAGGGAACCCCTTAAGGAATTAATTGGCAGCAGACTGAATAAATTTTGCGTAAATTCCCAGATTGAAAGTAGCGTTGGAGGGAGGGGGGGGGGAGTGGTTGAAATGCACAGGAATAGCGCGATGCACAGACAAGGTAGGAATTTGCATGCAAATAGCTATTTTTCTTCTGCATCTTTTAGGGTATTTGAATGTTGTGATCAATTTCGAATAAAGTTGAGCAGCAGATTCCTTTTTCTTCTTTTCACTAAACAAAAAGAAAGCGAAATTCAATATAAAACTTTGAATACCTAAAAAGGCGGACAAGACAAGAGACGTAATAATCCCAAAAGGATGTATGCCATGTGACCAAATCATAAGCTGCACCCGAGGCTTCAGATTCATTCACTCACGGAAACATCTAGGAAACGTTTGCTATCCCGAATACCAGGAATTGCAATGAAGCTCAGCCATCATCCGTAACTATAAATTTCTCTGAGCTGTAGAACAGTACCGGGAAAACAGGAGAATTCCGTGAAAATAAAAATTAAATCTGAACTTACATGGAAACTAGCGTGACCTGCTATGCAGCCCAGCACAAGGAAAGTCAATTCCTCATGCACAACATCCTTTTCCCCTGGGTCATCCAATTAAGAGCTTTAGATCCCTTAAAAGTCATCATCCACATGGTTTTTTTCGAGATCTACAATGAGTGACGACAGTGATTTTTATAGTTTTTTAGTTTAGTTTAGTTTAAAAGGCATTTTTTTATTGTTTATCTAATAGTATCTTAAAACTAGGTATAAAACGCTTAACCTAGGCACGACAGAATCGAAATCTTATAACTACTTACTGGCTCTATGCGGGCGCTCTAAGCTAAACTATTAATATATTTGTTTTTGCCTTTCGGCGTCAATGCTAGTTATTTTTTTAAAATTAATAAAAACTATTATTTATTTTTTTAAAACTAAGAAAACGTTTTTTTTTAAAAACTTAGCTATCTATGGAATTTTCTACAAAAAAAATCTTAATCTACCTTAATATATCCTATTCTAACTTAAATATACTTACGACTAACCTTTTTTTATTTTTTTTTTTTTTTTTTTTTTTTTGTTATGATTTTTATAGTGCCCCTAAAGGTATGCACATAACCAATTCCAAGAAAAACGTACAGGCGGTAGAGGAATGTTCACTCGCCTTCAGGGGTTTCCTGCAAATGAAACTGAAAAACATGCTTGGGCTCCAGGGTGGGTTGGATGTTTCACAGAAATGGGTGCCGCGCTACAACATCCTAAGCGACCTGTTCATCTTTGACTTTCAAAGTCCCGACGAACTGTACGATTGGACATAGCGAGGAGGAGAACTGAGGAAGGAATATGTAATTGCGCAGCTTTTCCATTGAAAGAAACATCGAAACCACGTGAAAATGACGAATAATCCCACAAAGACCTCATCCCGCCACGTCGCGATTTTCGCTTTCCCATCAACTGTGCACGAACAATTATAGGACATGTGTGGAGTGCGACAGTTCCCATTCCCAACTCCTGCACACGACATTTACATCCGAGTCTCAGTCAATCGCATGAGACTTCGCTTTCTATTGAATCCTTTTAGCCCTCATCCACACACATCGCCAACGCACAAAGAGCTGTCCACTTAGACAATTCCATTCCATTATACCGAAGAAAGCACTTTCATATCTGTATTCACCCATCCATGGAGGGCATCCACTAGCATGCCCACACCACCGCCGTCCAGCCAGCATCGGTATCGCTGCCTGACCAAGAAATTCCTCAGCCCGGAGCAAGTGTTAAAATGACCGTAATGGTTGTAACGACATTGTGCCCTTCTACAGCAGTTCGCGTCATTGTTGTCATCGCAGCAGTCGTTCCCCATGTCACTTGCTTGGCAAGCGCCATTGCCGTTACTCGAGACGCCACTATCAAGGAGAAATCCTTGCTGCACAAATACCGCCGCCGCCGCTGCTGCCGCTGCTGCCACTGCGCCCGTCATCGTCTTCGTCGTTAAACAAGACAAAAAGAAATTTTTATCGCAACACTTCGATCTGTGGCAAGCGCTTATTGCCCCTCTGCAACGAATGCGTCGGAGAAGTGTGCAGGGGGCCATAGCAAACTTTTTTTGGAGAACAGAACCCTTTGTGCTGTCTGCTGTCTTGAGTGCTGTCGACCAAGCGGGCGGGCGGTCGGATGGTGTGGAGTGTCTGCGAAACAATCGTTAGTGTGCATAACATTCTCCTTGAAACGAGCAACCACTCGACAGCACTCGCAGAGTAAAGGGAGTTCGACAAAACGACCGAAGAAACAACAAGAAGTGCTCAGGAAATTGCGGTCTGCCATGTCTGATTGGGAAATGGCCAATTTTGTAATCAACTCAGATGCATTTATGGAAATCCGTTTTCGGGGCAAATCAGTTTCAATCTTTTTGAGGCAGCCGTTGCTGCGTCGTCGTCTCGGTGTGCCTTTGGTGGCGGAGATGTGATCAACTCGAATGCATTCGCTTATCGACGTGTTGTTTTCAGCGACAATGATGGGATAAATTGATTTTAACACTTTGCCGTGGAACGGAAATGGAATTTTTTTTGTTGAGGTTTTATCACCACAGAAACGATGGCAGGCAAGTGATTTGTTGCGATGATGGTGTTCAATGTGTTTTTGTGCTTTTGAGTGAATGTCTGAAAAGTCTGGAAAGGGATGGAAACCACTATCATTGTGGATTCCCTTGTCAAAGGATTCAAAGGATGCTGGAAGGGAAAGGGAGTCGTCGGAACCAAAATGTCCGAACAACACAACAACACAAACTGATGGTTTTGAATGTTCGAAACTCCTATTGTGGGCTCCTCTGCATTCTTTTTCAACACCCACAAAGCATTAAAATCGTTTAGCAATTATTTTGGAAAAGCATTCTTCAAGAACTTGGTGGTTTTTCAGTTCATTCACCCCCCACTACACACCCCTGAGGTCTAATGAAATTTCGAAAACTCCAAAAACTAGGTCAAAAACGTTAGTTTCGAAATTCAATTATCTTAAATAAATATTGATCAGCAGTAAAATCACACACTCACACACCAGTTCAAAGTACTGGTAATTCAATTTCCCTTATATTTGCTTCCGACTGACCCGCAGAAGGGGTCACCCACCAATATGGTGGTGGTGGTGGTGGTGGTGATGGCGGTGCGCAGCCAATCGCAATCAATTTGGCAATCAGGACGATATTTTATTGAATTTCAATATATTTCAACTGAGTTCACATATTCGGTTGAATATTCATTTGGTCCGGTGTGTGGCGATTGAGTGCCTCCATGGCACTCTAAAGTCGCCATGCGAACGGGTGGGCAGCACATATGCGCCAGCTGACGACACTCGTCGGCCGCGTCCTCAGCGATGGTCATCGGCGGTCGGCAGCCACTTCTATTCCCATTGAATACACTCGATTTTATTGGCTATAAATTCGCGGCTAAATCTTTTAAGTAAATCCATTAATTCCGCCGTAAACCTGTTCTCTGGCCGGAGAATGGTCATATATTCAGTTCGCAGCATTCTCGTGCCCGGTGGCAGTTTCACCTGCTGAGGTATGGCTTGGTTGACTCAGCGACGCACACATACACACGTGGGCAGTCGGAGGTCAATGCCGAAGTGTCGTAAAGTCTTGAACTATGCACTGGAAGTTGGCAGCGGTAACACCAGGCTAATCCTGCCTCCTTGAATGTTTGCAGTCGGCCTCCGGTGGTGGTGATGATGCCTGTGGGCTGAGGGGAGGAGAGGAGGATGAAGCAATTTTTTATTAGTTATGCGTAATGTCATCGAGCTTGGCCGGCGGCAATGTTGGCAGTGAAGACGGCCAGTCGGCCTAGTGTACGTTCGGGTTCGGTGCTGTAATAAATGCGGTAAAGCCGCTTATTTTCATTCGGAATTTCGTGTCCTTCGCCGATCCTTATGGATTGGATAAATATATTAGAGAATTATTCGCACTTAAGCCGGAGATATGTGAGGGTTTAGAATATGAGTTCTCGAACGGGAACTCTTCCTGGGGTGAGGGGTGGGATTAACTCGAAGAAATCCTTTTTTTTTTCTTTCTCCCCCAGCTGCAATCGAACTGTTTACTGCCTTGACAGCGGAGCCGGACAGGGGAAGGATGTTCGGGATGGCCTGTGGTGTTATGGTGTTTTTATTGAGATCGGAAATGAGGTAATTTTCGTGGATGTCGGGTGTGGTGGGTCATTTACCGGCGGCAGTCACGTGCTGTGGGGATGTGGGGAATGAAGATTTATGCCCTGGAAATCGATAAATCGAAAAGGGATGGATGTCTTTAAATGTTTTACAACGATTCGGGATTTGAATGGAAGGGGCTAGTTGCCAGGAATGAGTTGCGAATTTAAATTAGTGAAAATGATTTTAAAGAAATATTTGGAACCCGTTCCTACAATCTTTGAATAGTCTTAAGTTCTGTTAGTCTTTGCTGTCAGGATTTTTTTGTACATCAAAGTTAATGGCTTTCGCAATGGAACAATAGGAATAAAAAATAAGAAAGAGGACTTCATTTCAATTAGAAGCAGTTTTGAAGACAGGACGTGTTTCAAGTCCATCTTTCGGTTGGCATCTTTAGTTTCAAAGTTTTACCATCTTGAGAGGACCTGTGTAGCCCCACGGACGTTGAGTACGTTCTACAGTGTAACCACAATTTGTGAAGATGCGGAACTATTTCAGCTAAGCACGTCTTCGCCTCCCCTTACCTCTACCACTATAAATACTCCCCTTTAAACCATCTATACATTTTTCACTGGGACAGTTCACAGTGCTACGCGCATCATTTATAGGAATGTGTGGCTAGATACCCAGCTGAATATATTTGCACGCTGATTCAAATTCTTCGAAGCCCGTGGCAACAAACAAAAGTTTTAAGCAGAAATTTAAAAAAGAGCAATAAAAAAGGAACAATCACTTAGGTAAGAGATAACATTCAAAGCCCCAGGCCCCCCAGTAGAAACAGGACTCAGGACGTAGCATACATTCCGAACCAAAACTGGAAAAGGTATCCAACCTAGGTTCCACAAGACAAGTACAGACCCTGACTTTGTCTTAAGTGCAACAAGAACTTGGCCCATGGTCTGCTCCATCCAGGAATTCGATGATCTAGACCGATTGAAGCCGCTGTAGGAAAGCTAAGTCTTAACAAAGGACCATCAATATTCTGCACAGAGCGTTTTAAGGTGCCAAAAAATCAAAAAGAAGTTCTAAGAACTGCAGTAGTTTGCATTGTAAGTATGTCTAACCATCTGCCCAACGCGGATTAGAATTTGGCACAAACAGCAGCGACTCCTGTCGCCCACAAATTTTTTAGACGAAATGTTCAAAGGCCCTAAAGTCAATTCTTCACAAAATCAGAATGGACCCCCACAACAACCTGTCCATCAAACGTTGAGACCAGGATGTAGAAAAACTGCCCCAAGAAACGGAAAAACGTTCAGCCTTGTCCCTCGTCTTTCTGTTGGAATTTGTGAGTGTTAAGTTCACTCACGCCCTCACTACTCTAAAAAGAAAGTAGTATCAAAAGTGTAACTACTTTGTTACTACTGTTGACGACCCCCGTAAGCGAAAAAATTGACAATGAATTTCGATGTTGTACATGGATGGTCGCCTTGGCGTAGTGGGTAGGTTCGGTTCCCAAACGGGACACCTAGCGTTTTTTTACGCCATGACCTCTTTCCAGTTGCTGACAACACTCAAAGTATCAACTGTGTAAGCTTCTCAAATCTCACCATTCGAGGCCGGCAAATAACTAAAGGTCCTTTCTACTCGTGAGAAAACAGAAACTCGTACAACACGAGTAGTTGTTGTAGAAGCTAGGCCCTAGTACCTTGTGGACCGTAATGCCACTCAAATAGTATTGCATGGATTATCATTACGTTAACAACACCAACACGTTAACAATTACCAATCAATCCGATTGTCCGCGTTAAGCAGAATTTTAACAGACTTTTGAACATCCAGCCCCTGGTAGTCGTATGTTGGTTTCTCACAATCTTCTCTTCAAAGCTATTAGGAAGTAGCATGAGAACGTATTATTATTTTCGAAACCTTTGCTGACACTGAGAGTGTTTGTAAATTTAATAACGAAGTTGATGAAACAGTCAGAGTTTTCCATCGTCACTCTAAGCAAATTGACAAGGTTCGGGAGAAATGGAAAGAATCAAATTCTGTTGGAATTGACAAATAGGAGCAATAGGTAGTGGGTATCGATTTGCAATTCTGAATTCATTTCTAAGATCCGTAGCAGGGTAAAGAAGAATCAAACGTAGGCTCCCATCGCCTGAAACCACACTGGTAAGAACCTCTTAGACTATTTAAAAAGCCTATCTGACGATGCTAAATGGGATTCATCCCCCCTCGATAGTTGACAGTTTTCTGTAAGCCACTTAGATTCAACAAAGCGAACACACGTTTCTTGAAGTATGTCTTAAGCAAGGTCATCTCCAGCTTTTTAAATATTTGCCTAGAGTTTCCGTAAACTCCGTCCCGCTGTTGCTATGTTTTACCTCATCTCAACTTGGCGAACGAAATTTCTGTCCATCGTCATCTAATTTAAGTGAAAAACTTCGCTTGACAGTATTATATTTGGTCCTATCCCCGTTGACAGTCAGAAAAACTTAAATTTTTCAAAACTCAGAGTCGTCATCTTTCGACACATTTTTCGAACTTCATTTCCCGCACAACCCTTCCCCATCTTCTGGATCGCTCTCTTATGCTTTCTGAGGAGACAGATTCCTTTCCTTTCTATGTATAGAGCTCGACAATAATTCTCGTAATTCGATATCGCATCTATTTTTTTCTTGCTTGGTGGTGTCGTAAAACCCATCATTAGTGGTTTCCTTGATATCTTTTTGACAAGTTTTTCGTTTCTTCATCCTTTGTAAGTGCAAAAAGTGTGAAGCCTTTAGAGAACTTATAGGAAACTGAGTATGTCATGCGAATTGAAGCTTTCCAGCGTCAACCCGTGTTGTCGTCTGCTGTCTATTCAGTATACCAGAAGATTTTGTCAATTTTATCGCCCCAGAATGTACAGACAGTGGTTGCCGTGGCGTAGTGAGATAGTGCGTCGACCCACACACTGAAGGTCTAGGTTCGATTCCCGCACCTCGGACTTGTTAACCTCTTTCGAATGGCTGACAACACTCAATGAGTGCGAATTGTCTATGAGAAGCTTCCTAACTCTCGCCGTTCGGAGTCGGCAAAAAACTGTAGGTCCCTTCTACTCGTAAGAGAACAGTAGCACGCGAAACTTGTGTAGTCGTTGTAAGATCTAGGCCCTGATCGCTTGTGGGCTGTAGTGCGAATCAATTATTATTGATGAGCAGACATTGGGACTATAAAAATGTGTTTGAAATCGGTCACAAGCTAATCTGTTTTTTTGACATGTACTAAGGTGTCATCTAGTTCAAGTCCAAAGTCCATCAGCCTGAAAACGCCTTCCTAAAAATGATGTCCTTTTCCAACCGTTCGTTGAAGTCTTCGGAGTGAGAGCCGTATGTTCTTGCTAGACGAACTTAAAAATCTCTCTTGAAATTCATAATCTTAAGAATCTCCACAATTCCTTACGGAGGCGATTCTGTGATTATCCCACTCCTTAGGTAACAAAGACTCCAGAAAGAGGGTTTTATGGAAGGGTATACTAGCCCCTTCCAAAAAACTCTCTTTCTTTCAACTTTACCTCCTAAATGTCGTCGATTCTATAATCACTTTGATTTTCCCTCTGCAAGTAATCCTAAGAGCGATTTAATACTTCAGGGGAGAGAGATCCAAAAAATGGAACAATCGTGCTGTGGCAACAGTCTCAGGAATACATCATTTGAAAATCCAACATGTAACTATTTCGGGACAGTGCTTTACGGTGTATGGAAAAGCCAACAAGGGAAACGAAAAAATCAACGTACGTAATGTACGCATCTTAAGACTACCGAACTTAAAATAACCGCAATAAGAGGCTTAGAAACTCCTTGCAATGCAGCATCATTTAAAAAAGAGATGAAAGCACTCCATACCTTGCGTTCCATTTTACCTATCCAAGTGGTTACAATCATACACATCCCCTTCCATAATTATCCGGTCGTTGAGCCAAATCCACCACCGATCGAGTGAAGTTTTCTTAAGATGAATTCAGGAGCACGTGCTCTCAGCTAAAACTCTTCCCTCCACTTCGTGCGGCAGCGGCTCAAACTCGAAACCCATCAGACTAAAAACAATTAACAGCATTCGTCGCAAGTCTCTGTTATATTTCTTATCTCGAGCGTCACAAAGAAACGTCCCGCCCGAGCGCATTGCGTCGGAGAAAATCCTTAAATCCGGCTGCAGAGAATATCCCATCCATTCTTTTCGCCACTCCAGCAGGATTTCGCCCCACTCAGGCGGCGCGCTGAAGAATTTTCCACTTTCCACACTCATAACAAAAGACACCCTTATCTCAATTACTTATTTCCGGTAAAAACTCAGCTCTAGTGTGTATACATTTAGATACTTAATATTCACTGCCGGTGCCGCATTATCTCAGCTTAAGGACGCCTGCCCCGCCCAGGACCCATTCTCGCGACGCGTGTCTCAGCGGTGGCGCACCAACGGGCGGACGAAGAATAAAATTCATTTGTCATTTCTGCCACATAGGCATTGATACAGTCATTTATCACCGAGCAACCGATGCCGACTTTCAAGGCGGCCACAGTGGTGGGTGTCTCTTCAAAAACGGTATGTAGTTCGTCGCTGTAGTTGGCACGACGATGTCCCCAGGCCGTCGACGAAGACGGATTCCCTGGGAAGTCATAAATAAAAATCCACTCTGCTAAGTAATTACGTAAAGTTGAAGGTGATGATTTCCCGAAGATTATGCATTCCGTCGAAAGAAGCGACCCCCGAAAGTTTATATCCTCGCCGCGCGTCGTCCTCGTTGCTGGTGAACTAATGACAAAATTGGATTAGATGTCAATGTGTGAGGGACGTGAGGGTGGCCTTTGTCCGTGGCATTAAAGTGGGCGCAGCGAATGAGTGCTTTAAGGTGCTTTGATTGTTTGTCACAGAAAAGACTGAGGTTGAGACTGAGACTGAGGTTGTGACTGAGACTGAGACTGAGACTGAGACTGAGACTGAGACTGAGACTGAGACTGAGACTGAGACTGAGACTGAGACTGAGACTGAGACTGAGACTGAGACTGAGACTGAGACTGAGACTGAGACTGAGACTGAGACTGAGACTGAGACTGAGACTGAGACTGAGACTGAGACTGAGACTGAGACTGAGACTGAGACTGAGACTGAGACTGAGACTGAGACTGAGACTGAGACTGAGACTGAGACTGAGACTGAGACTGAGACAGAGGCTGAGACTGAGACTGAGACTGAGACTGAGACTGAGACTGAGACTGAGACTGAGACTGAGACTGAGACTGAGACTGAGACTGAGACTGAGACTGAGACTGAGACTGAGACTGAGACTGAGACTGAGACTGAGACTGAGACTGAGACTGAGACTGAGACTGAGACTGAGACTGAGACTGAGACTGAGACTGAGACTGAGACTGAGACTGAGACTGAGACTGAGACTGAGACTGAGACTGAGACTGAGACTGAGACTGAGACTGAGACTGAGACTGAGACTGAGACTGAGACTGAGACTGAGACTGAGACTGAGACTGAGACTGAGACTGAGACTGAGACTGAGACTGAGACTGAGACTGAGACTGAGACTGAGACTGAGACTGAGACTGAGACTGAGACTGAGACTGAGACTGAGACTGAGACTGAGACTGAGACTGAGACTGAGACTGAGACTGAGACTGAGACTGAGACTGAGACTGAGACTGAGACTGAGACTGAGACTGAGACTGAGACTGAGACTGAGACTGAGACTGAGACTGAGACTGAGACTGAGACTGAGACTGAGACTGAGATTCAGACTGTATTTCTGCAATCTGCAATATTGGAACTTTGGTTTTGGCAATGCTAGAAGAAAAATCAGTAACCCTTCTCCAGTGTCCCTTTAGACACACATTAGCCTTGTGTTACGTGTGCAATCTATAGAAGTTAAAATTCTTCATGCTTAAGCGCCATTTCCTCCCAATATTGCATAAGCAAATTCCACACATAGCCGCTGCTGGCATTAAAAACCACACCAACGCGTTGAATCTATCGAAAGATCCAGCACTTAAATTCTTAAAGCACACACGCAGCAGCAAGCTGGCGATTTTTCGGACATGTCATGATATTGATAGTATTGAAGCATTCTACAGACCGTCGCACACACGTACACACACAGTTTAGCTTTCATCCCTAGGTAAAGTTGGCGTCCTCGTCGTCATCGGTACTTTCCTCCTCTCCGATTATCCTTTCGGCAAAATTCCATCCTATGCCTCCGATGGAATTTGATTATAACAAAACATGGCCGGGCTGGAATGGAAGTCAACATACCCATTATTCAACGTACAAATAACCACTACACTCTGCGTCATCGTGTAGCCTTATCCGTTGTTCCCGCACGCACACACCGGCACGTTCGGTGAACGTTGTGCGGATCTATCTTTTGTGGGGAAAGAAAAATGGGAATATATTGTATATCCGGAGGCATAAATGACTAGAGCGATTCTTGTGTCTCGCTACCGAACGACTCCCCACTCCAGAGTTTTCCGTTTCATGCGTCGGAATTATGAACGTGTCTGTGGGACAGGCAAGCCACCGCCATGGTCACCGTCATCAGGCCCGGTTGTTGTCTTGTTGTCTTTCGAAATGATGAAGGTATTTGAACGTTTAGAATAAAATATTATTTTTGTTCGTATTTTTGGCGTAGCCTTCCACACGCACAGTAGATGTAGAAAATTATCGTACTCTGTGGATGGGTAGAGCAATGTGTGCTTAACACCAATTTCAGTAAGGCTAGTTGGACGCGTGCTATATTTGCCCCAAGACTGTTAAGTTGCTCGTTCAATCGCATTGAAAGTTATGGGTTCTAATTTTCGCGGCTGAATTGTCGTGCGACAAAAACTCATGCGCGCCTAGGCTAACTTTTTCTCTAGTTTTTGTTAAGCTTGGTAGACTTGTGTTAGGCATACAACATTAAAAATATGGAGCTTTTCTGTCAATTCGCAGCTTGACAGATACGTCAATTAATCATCAAACATCGGATCTTAAAAGCAGGGTTATTCAATACGTGATATCAATTTGGTAGCTCTGGAACTTGACAGCAAAACAAATTCAGATGGCATTTGAAACATCGCAATATTAGACAAATGCTTGCCATTTACGATAAGAGATTGCTTACCAATCGAACAATACGTGAAAACTATAAAAACTTGCTTCTGAAGTAGTGACTCAAACTTAGACACTTTTCGAGCATTACGTTATGTATGGTCATCATAACCGAGCTGTTGTTAAAATTGTGAGAGAGTGAAAAATGTACTGCCTCAGAAAACGATCAATACCTGCAACGCACTATCCGTACAACTTCTGTAGACACAATTGATTCCAACCCCCAACACATTCCGTATTCCTTTTTGCTAATAATCTACTAATCCCTCAACGAAAAAGCACTTCAAAAAAAAAAGTCCACAAAACGAAAGAACAATATACATATTTCCCAAATCTATTAACGTTCTCAATACAATGGTTAACAAGTTCTCATTCAACAGTCGAGGTTCCACAAATTTCCTTAAGCAAGACATTCCATATTGTAGTCAATGTCAAAGTGAAGATTGTATCGCTTTCGAAATCTAGCAGTGTCAAAACGAATCGAAAACAGAGCCTCCTTAATTGCTTGCCATGGCGTACATCCGGGCATAGGTAAGGCTCCCACAACATCCATAGCTGTCTCTGCTAGTCCTCCCATAAGATCCTTCTGCGCTAGTCCGACTTCAATCTACGAATTCAAGAAATCTGTTACAATTTGACGAAAGGCAGGACAAACGTACCGAACTGAGCAGCAGACTAGTCAAAAGCAACACATAAGCCGACCTTTTCATGCTGATCGATGGAATTCTACTGCTTTGACGAGCCAATTTCAGGTCGAGCTAGAAATTTATAACTTTGAAAACATAGCAACCTATGATTAGAGCGAAAATTAGTTCAAAGATCGCTGGTGATACACTCTGCATCTAATGGATATAATTTCGGGTAATTTGTTGTGTTTTTGAAGATTCCATCACATCTTGGGTGAAGATAAGTGTCACATGTCTGGGTGCAATTTTTGAGAAGATAGCATCTGTTGCCGTTGTACCTATAGAATGGTAAAATGGAAGGCTTAAAATGTATCCCCTGTCCCTCTTGTACTGGTTCTAATGAAGATTAATCTGCGCAATGGGTGATGCATTCAATTTACGGAATTCTGACTTCAGCTTTTTCTTACTACAATGTATTCGAAATCTGGTGACTTGTGGGGTTTTCAACACAAAAAATACCAGAAAACCAAACTGCGCGGCTTTGGAACATCCATTTTATTCAGAATTCGAGATATGTATGTTGTATGCAACATCAGTAAAGTTTTTGCTACAAAAAAACCTTTAAGTTGAGGTATATGGTATTCATTTTAGAGCCATCTACCGAAATTTTTAAACATCCAAAAGTTTCGTTACTTCCATTACCTTTAACACAGTCTGCATACGTTAGCGATCTCATAAGTACTTTGCCCCATCATCCGATGGCGCCACTTTCGCTAAAGAAATTACAAAAGACGGCTTGTGTCAAAATTTTAGCCGTTACTTGTTATTGACCACATTTTTAGAAAACTGGAACAAAAGAGCAATATAGTTCAACGATGCTATTCTTGTATTTGGGAAGGACTTGAATACTGTGTACTGTGAATTTTCTCATAGGGGATGGCACGTTAGTTTTTGATGAGCGAAGCCTTGTCCGAAAACGGTTACAACGAAGGATCACGTGAATAGATCCACAATCTTGTAAGCCGCCGATTGAAAGTTCGCGAAACAGATGAGACAGTTAGCACTACAAAACACCTTTACGATCGTATGTTTCATGAAGTATTGGACATAATGAGTGACAGATTTTCTCAGTCCGGGCAATAACTACCTACTAAGAAAACAGTTTCTAAAGCTGTTTAACCGCAATCTGAAAAAGTTTTTCTTTTTTGCGCATCGTTTCGTGACCGTTGAGCAAACAGTCAAATCAATAGACTCAGCCGAGCAAACGTCATCCGAATTATGCGAAGACCATGAGCCACCATTTTCTGGGATTCATAAGGAGAGAGTCTAATTACAAATCAGAATTAGACATTATTTGGGAAAGAAAAAAAATGGTTTCCCACCATGAATATGGAGAGGCTCACACGTACAATAGATCACCTTAGGCTACAAACTGTTGGCCCTTCAACTATGTTCTTGAGATTTGTCCTCGTACGACTTATTTTTGTTTAAAAAACTTAAAAAATCACTCGCCGGGCAAAAATTTTGGTCGAAATTGAGGGCTATTGTGCAGGTATATAAAAATAAGTATTGTTCAAGCAGGTTAAAGAACTTTGAGTACCACTGAGCCCAAGGTATCGTGATAAATTAAGATTACTTTGAGATACATATGTCGACATTTTCTTAAAATCATCGGTTTTGTTTACTTATTTGTTTCAATTCATTGCACAATTGATACTTTAATATTTTTTTTACTGATCCTTTTTATGTTGAATTGTTTTATATTAAGAAAATCCAAGTAAAGTATATATTGGTGTAAAAATTCAACACATCTTCAAAAGATGGAGCCATCTGCGAATAGTGGTTGAGCTTGAAAGCGATTGGTTACTTCATTGGAAAGAGCATTTTTCTGCTCTGACCGATAGATCACGCAGAAAGATGTATCCACGCTTCGAAAGTTGTGATCTTAACGATTTGTGATTTCAGCGTCTTCGTCAGCCCAAAACAATTTCAAAATGAGGAATTAACGGCTTAACTGGCTCCGTTTCAATTACAAAGGGAACTCGCAGAATCCTTGAGAATGACGATATCCCGTCGTTTGATTTTTTTAAAGCAAGGAAATCGAGGGCCCTGCATGTTTAAGCCAAGAGATGTCAAAATGTCGATTTTTTACCTCGAAATTACTTTTTGAACGGCATCAAAGGAATGAATTTTTGTACAGGATCGTGACTGAAGATCAAAATTGGATACGATAACACCAAGAAGAAAACATACCATAAATGCTTAACCTAGTGAATCCGTTTCCTCATCGTCTACATCGATGCCAAAGACGGACAACCACGGTACAAGTCATACTCTGAATATGATGGGACCAGATGAGGGGTGTGCTCTTTTTCTTCTTCTTTATGTGGTGCTATAGTCCGGGGTGGACCTGGTCCTCAACCAACATGCCTCTCCAGCCAGCACGGTATTTTGCCAGTTGCGCACTCCAAGTAGGTTGAGGTCCTTCTCCACTTGTATGCGCCACCTTAGTCTGGGCCGTCCTCTTTTTGCGTTGTCCCAATGGCTCAGATTCGAAGACTTTTCGGGCCGGAGCAGTGGTGTTCATACGCTCTACATGGTCTAGCCATCTTAAGCGTTGTATCCGGAGACGCTTGACTAGGCGCATGTCGCTGTACAGCCCAAAAAGTTCATAGTTAAATCTTCTCCTCCAGATGCCATCAACGCAAACAGGACCAAAAATCTGTGCTTACTCTACCTAGAGTAAAAAGCGACCAGAAACAACCGCAAGGCATGACAGGCCCCACCTTTCTGTTGCCGTCAAAAAGTACCTGGAAACGCTAAGAAAGGAGGTCTTATCCAATCTGCGCATTTTCCAGACCTTTATCCTTCCGACAACAGTCTTTTTCGACAGCTCAATTATGGCATCGCTGTCAAAGAGGACTAATTTTTTAGAGGTGGTGTTCGAAAATTACCAAAGAAATAGAAAAATGAAGTCGTTTACGACGGACAATATTTTAAAAGATGTATTTTAACGTTTTTTAAATGTAAACAAATTTGGAACAAAATTTTAATCAGTTTATTTGGAAAACAAAAGCTTAAATGTTTAAGTAAAATTGATACTAATTCTAATAATTTTTTGAAGATGGTGTTGATGATACAAATGATGCTCGTTGACGCGATAGTTTTTGCAAGTAATAGTTTGGCTTTATAAGAACTAGAAGTGTTACTTGTGCTTCAGTACAAACTTGTAGGTAACACTCTTTCATAATAATAATAATTGAGTGGCACTACAGCCCGCAAGAGACCAAGGACTACCGTCTACAACAACTAATCGTGTTGTGCGTTCTACTGTTCTCTCACGAGTAGAAGGGACCTACAATTTTTTGCCGACTCCGAAAGGCGAGATATGTGAAGCTTTTCAAAGACAATTGAGTGTTGGCAGCAACTCGAAAGAGGTGGTGCCGTGAAAAAATGCTACGTGTTCCGAACCTAGACCTTGGCCATGTGGGTCGAAGCACTTACCCACTACGACACGGTGATTACCTCTCTTCATACGAATAACTTTATAACTAAAGAGAAAGCGATTCCATTAAATTCTCGGTTACCATGATAATCTTGACTTCTATTAATTTCAGAAATTTCAAAAATCTTCGCATTTTAAATTGTCTCAGAAGTTACGTTACAATAAGAAAAATCAATAAAAAGCACCTTGGCCTCAGGAAACGATGAATTGTTTCTGGCAAGTTGTGACAATTTGTATTTTCTTTTTTCAATTCGCATCCGCGGCGGTAAACTTTAAGTTTAACATGACAATTTGACAGTTTAAAACAAGGGTGGGATAGGTTTACAACCAAGACACGACAACAGTCCATAGAAAGGGTGGAACTATAGTCCACGGGCAAGCAGAGCCTAGCATCACTCTCTTGTTGTGTTGTGTTGATTCTCTCTTATGAATGCCTGTGACCTACAGTTTGATGAGGAAACAAAATGCCGTAATTTAGGAAGGTTTTCGTAGGCAATTAGCATTCTTTCAGTGTTAGGAGAAACTCAAAAGATGAACAAAAGTCTAGTTCTGGATTTGACGCAATATCTACCGCGCAGAACGCACTGACTCAACAAAAATGCTACGTCCTCCAATTAAGAAAACCTTAAAATAGAACATCCCTTTAGCTTTAAATTCATTTTATTCAATTTCTTTTCTAAACGAACATTTTTTAGTCTAAATGTTTACCCAATTTTTTAAACACACAAAAACACAGTGATTAACACACAACCCGGAAAAGACTCAAAACTTAATGTTTGTATGTGTCATTCGTAGGCTTATAATAATTATAACCCCACTGCACTTAGTAATGGTTTTGCTATAGATTCACCAACACTGATGATCGGGTTTAAAATGGAAGTGATTGGAGACAGACCCGTCTCAACTGCACCTTCTATTAATCCTTCCGCTGCGCTGACGCCTTCCTCAGCTACATTCTCTCCAATTTTCACAACATCATCTGTTGGTCCAGCTTCAATCAGGGTCTACAATGAATGAGAAAACCCTCAAAAGGACATCTATCTGAGAAGGGATTGAAGCAACTTACTGCAACAAGGAGCAAGCACAAGAGAGCAATTACTATTTTAGACATGGTGAATGTCGAACTTGAATTATCAACTTGATGTGATTGAAACACTCACGAAAACACTCTATATATACGCGAAAGAGCAAATTAAGTTTACAGATCTTTGGCAGATTCGTTTCGGACATAATTTCAGGTAATTTTGTGCAGTATTCGCAATGATTATAATTTGGAAGAAGATAAACACCGTCAGATAAATTTAATAGCTTCTCTCAGAACACGGGGTGTAATCCACAAGCGATCAACTCGTTCTATCTCTAAGCCTCTACTTTGATGCAAATTCTAGTGATTTGTGTGACAAGCCTATTAAATTCAAATATCTAATTATTTCGTTCGGCTATTCGAAGAGTATCGTTGCGTGTGACATGTAAGAGTTTAAGTCAAGGCACCAGTTCAGATGTTGGTAATTAGGCGTGTGCAGATTCACTGTATAGAAATGTTCAGAATTGGTTTTATGAAGCATGTTATTCAAAATCAAATCCCTGCCAATGTAATAAGGCCTAAATGAGTCAAATGAGAGAAAACGTAATCAAAACCTTTTCCAACACTGTCATGTACATACACTGACGGACAAAAGTACTAGTAATCGGATGATACTGGAAAAGAAATGCCGAAAAAACGCCACACAATAGTCCAATCTGAAAATTGTCCTTTTTATTTTGTAGAGAAAGTTGAGTACTTCAAAATAAATAAAAAATTTTACATAATCCATTACAACAATACAAAATAACAACGAAAATAAGTACATTAGTCAAAATTTAGCTGGATAAAAGTATTCTTCTTAAGCAGCTACGATATTTACAAAAACACATTAGCAAAAGCAAAGCTTGAGACAACACATTTATACTGCTAAGTATATTCATCATTGCTATAAAGTTTACATAACTTTACTTAAGTGAGCATCATGGCGCGAGGATGTAAAGAAACTACTCCGGAAGAGCTAACATTTTTTTACATTTATGTAAAGGTAATGAAACAGTAAAAAAATGAGTGCAGCGCTGAAAAAAAAAGTTGTAGTCTGATATATGATATTACCAAACGGTATGAAAGTTCAAGTGATTTTATGAGTAAGCCCAGAAGAAGTCAGCCTTGGAAAATAACAACGACGGACAAGGGACAAATTATGTCCATGGTGAAGAAAGAACCGAAAACATCATCTCCAAAATAGCTTCTCAAGTTAAAGAGACCTCTGGAAATGAAGTTCATACTCGAACAGTGCGAAGAGTCCTTAGAAGTGAGTGGTACAGGGCTTGGGTTAGGCGCAGAAAACCTCTCATTTCAAAGCTGAACAAAAAGAAGATAATTGATTTTCTAAGGAATAGTTAAACAATCCAAAATTGTTTTGGTAAAAATGAAGGTCACCGAGACCTTCGATGTCAAAAAAGGATTTAGACAAGGCGACGCGCTGTCATGCGACTTCTTTAACATCATTCTTGAGGGGATCGTGCGTAACTCACACGTCAACACCAGAGGCACGATCTTCCACAAGTAAGTTCAACTGCTAGCTTATGCGGATGACATTGACGTGATCGGCCGAACTCAGCGAGCCGTCAATGAGGCGTTTGCTAGCATCGAAACGGAAGCGGCTAAAGTGGGACTGGTGGTAAACGAGGGCAAAACTAAGTATATGCTGTCATCAAAGAAGGACACAGAACATCGACGTCTCGGACAGAGCGTCACTATGGGCAGCAGACGTTTCGAGGTAGTCAAGGACTTCGTCTACCTCGGCTCCGCGGTGAATAGGGACAACAACATCAGTACCGAAATCAAGCGCAGAATCACTCTTGCCAATCGCTGTTTCTTTGCGCTTAAGAGGCAATTGAGTAATAAAGCCCTCTCCCGAACGACCAAATTGACTTTGTACAACACCTTGATCATCCCAGTCCTGCTTTACGGCGCAGAAACCTGGACGTTACTAAAAGCGGATGAGGAAGCCCTTGGTCTGTTCGAGAGAAAAGTTCTGCGTGCGATTTTTGGTCCTGTTTGCGTTGATGGCATCTGGAGGAGAAGATTCAACCACGAACTGTATGGGCTGTACGGCGGCATGAACCTAGTCAAGCGTCTACGGATACAACGCTTAAGGTGGCTAGGCCATGTAGAGCGGATGGACAACACTGCTCCGGCCCGAAGAGTCTTCGAATCCGAGCCACAGGGACAACGCAACAGAGGACGTCCTAGACTGAGATGGCGCACACAAGTGGAAAAGGACCTCAACCAACTTGGAGTGCGCAACTGGAGGCAGCTGGCAAGAGATCGTGCTAGCTGGAGAGGCATGTTGGTTGAGGCCCAGGTCCACCCCGGACTGTAGCGCCATCCGAAGAAGAAGAAGAAGGAAAATGTTTGTTCTCCGATTAGAGCAAATTTTGTGTTTATTGGTTAGATGGACGCATTCTGACATGGAAAACAGCGCGCACTCAGTTAGATACGAAAAATACTTAACCCACAGTTAAGCACGATAGTGGTGGGGTCATGGTATGGAGGTATATGGCAGCTTCTGGTGTGCTCATAAACGAAATCTTTAAAAAAGAACATTAATAATAATAATTGAGTGGCACTACAGCCCACGTCGGACCAGGGCCTAGCTTCTACAATAACTACTCGTGTTGTGCGTCCTCTTGTTCTCTCACGAGTAGAAGGGGCCTACAGTTTTTTGCCAACTCCGACGGTGAGATTTGAGAATCTTTTCATAGACAATTGATACTTTTAAGTGTTGTCAGTAACTCGAAAGATATGGTGCCCTCAATCGAAACTTGACTTTCTGCATATGGGTCGACGCACTTACCCACTACGCCACGGCGACCTACTCACAACGCGGAAAAAGAAAATCATGCCTAAGGTAGTACACATAGTTAGAAAGGGACATTAATCATAGCACAAGACCGAAGAAGGTGGAGATACCAAATAAGAATGAATTCCAGCATTCTTCTGAAATCCTCAAAAATTAAGAAGTATCAATGCAATTAGCTGCTAGCTGATGACATTGACGTGATTGGACGTACAGAAAGAGCTATCATTGAGGTGTTTGTTGGGAAACGGAAGCGATTAAAATGGGTCTGGTGGCAGACGATGGAAAACGAAAATATATGATATCACAAAGGAAGGACCCACAACATCAACGTCTCGGACGAAACGCCATAATGCCAAGGACTTTGTCTACATTGTTTCCACAGTGAACAGGGTAAAATAATCTGATTCGGTAACAAGCGTAGAATCACTCCTGCCAATCGATATTTCTTTGGACTCAAGAAGAAATTACGAAACACTCTCCGCCTCTGGCTTTGTATAAGGCTTTAGTTTTTTTTGAGGTTGGATTACACTGCACTGTTGCGCGCAGACTTAAAAACTGGTCCATTGTACTAATAGGTAGTAACCTTCATTTAATGTAGTCTCTTGGTTTTCCGAGGGAAAATCAGCAGGCGCTTCTGTGATAAAGAGCTTAAGTTTTCAGCTCCCACCACGTCAGCGCCAAACAACCGTCTCCTGATATGAACAAAGGCGGGATATTGACAGGGAAAGTGCTTTGAAGTGTCTTCCCCTTGTCAACAGGTATCACAAAGGGTGTCATCACTAAGCGCAAGCAGACCTAGGTGCTTAAGTTTTCTGCACTCTCTTCTGTCTACAGATAACAGAAGAGCCGCGGTTTTTTGCTGACGTTTGGAAGTATGCACTTAGTCAGCCATTATCCTGGAGAGTCATTTCTGCTTGTGAACGGACGCTCGAACCAAGTAAGCGGATAGTCCCAAGGTGGGTTCGGGCCCTACGAATGCCTATTTTGAACCTTGTCTCGCTAGTTCATCGGGAATCTCATTTCACATGATCCCGTGATCTTCTGGGCCCTAGATAGGTCTTAGCGGATTCGGTTTTCTTCTTCTTCTTCTAGTGGCGCTACAGTCCCGGGTGGAACTGGGCCTCAACCAACATGCCTCTCCTGCCAGCACGATCTTTCGCCAACTGCCGCCAGTTGCGCACTCCAGGTTGGTTGTGCGCACCACCTTAGCCTAGGTCGTCCTCTGTTGCCTTGTCCCAATGGCTCAGATTCGAAGACTTTTCGGCCGACCAAATAAAGTTAGTCATCCACTTCCAAGATATTCATTCCTGGACTATCTTGGAAGTGAATAAAGGCTTGAGTCTGGCCTTAAGCACAGTTTTGCTATCGCTGCAGACGCAGATACTTCGCCCCTTCCACCTATAAGACCTTGATCACCCCAATCCAATTTCATGACGCAGAAATTTAAAAGCTATTTAAAGTGAATGTGTACAAACTTTGCCTTGATGGTTATTGGAGACGAAGATTCGTAAGGGCTATACAGCTAGTATAGTTGTACGCCTAAGATGGCAAGTACATGAAGAACCCGTAGAGAGCACAATTCTATCCCAAAGAGTTTTCAGCCAGTGAGAAAGCTCATTAGAAAACGCTCACGGATCCGATGGCGCACAAAGAGGAAAGATATCATCAATTGGGGAATGACCTTAACCACTCCAGAGCATGTGCTAAAGGTAGCTGGCCTGAGGTATGTTGGTTAAGTCCTTGGTCCACCTGGAATTGTAGCGGCACTCAAAAAGAAAGAAGAAGACAAACCAACTTCTGTAAGGTTAGGGAGGATTTCAAAATTCCTTAGGAAAAGAAAATTTCCCAGCCAGGAGGAGCTAGAAGGATAGCTATTTTTTCATAGGTACAAAGAGGATCAGAAAAGTGACAATTCTCCGAATATGTGACATCACCATGGTCCAACTCGCTGACTAAATAAGTACCCTTGCTCAAGGTGCTACCTTAATCTGACTACTTGAGTCTCAAAATTATTTTTGAGAGTAGGTGCCTCGTATGTGACTCATAATTTTATCTTTCTCCATTTTAATCTTTTTTAATAACATGAGATTTTCTTACAATTTTCCAAGGAAAGATATTAGAATAAAAGCCGTACTCCCTCCGCACTCCCGAAAATCGCCGAATACCTCCAAATTATATATGCATTCTGTTTGCGAAAACTTTGTGGTCAACTTGGCTTAGTGAGTATGCCCTTTTAATGTACTCGTACAGTACTAACTTTCAAGACAAATTTCTACACTTACTTCCGAGATGAATTGTGAGAGGGCCAATGAGTCAAACAAAAAAATGTATCTAAGAATTAAAAGAAAACAAAAACCCGTTCAATTGCTGGGAACTTTAATTTATTTAAGTAAATATTAGCCCTTCTAGGGCACCCGGTAAGGTTGCTTTCGAATTATAATCAAAACTTTGTTACATGTGTGAACATCAAATGATAAAATACTTTTCTACTGATGATACAGCTGTTGCACAGGCTTATATAATAGACATTACTATCGGGTCAACAACGCTTCCAATAGGAGAGGCAAGCGTCTCAACTCCTGATTCAACAAATCCTTCTACAGTACCCACACCATCTTCTACCATTCTTTCTACTGTATTGATTATACTGTCGACGGGCCCGGCTTCAATCAGAACCTAGGAAAAAAAGAACCAAATCCTTGCAATAATTGATTCAATTCGAATGGCAGGCAAAAACTTACTGTAGCGAGAAGCAGGCTCAAGATGACAATTAAGTACACCAGACGAGTCATATTTAACGATAGGCTTTCACGAACTCTTGCAACGATCGAGTTGACTTGTTTGAAACACTCACGGGGAGTCTCTATTTATACTCACTAGCCAGATTCAATTAAAAGAAGATCGCTGATCGATAGTTTTAATGACCTTACTCTGAGGAGAATCACCAAAGATATGGGATAAGCACAGATAAGCTTTATAATTGGAACTTGTCGTGTATCGTCAAGATCAATGCATTCAACGCTCATAGCCGCTTAGAAACAGTGTCGAGCGCCAAGCGTGTGGGAGATGCAAGTATTTTTAGAATGTGATGATAACGAAAATAAGTAGCACATGTAGCACATGAAATGCCTTTTTTGTTTATTGATTGAATGTCAATCTTAAAAAAAGCGACTGAACGTACGACATCTATAGCGGCAAAAGGTGCATTGTACCATTATGATAGAAGGCTTGAATTTTGACGTTAAGAAGTTCTATGACCTCTGTTAGGTTTCCGTACACCTTTGGTCAACGTTAGACTGCAGAAAAGATGAATCATCGAACATGTGTTGAAGGTTAGAAAACACTGTGCTGGAGCATTTAGACTCGAAAAATGGTCTATTATACTGCCAGACAGTAACCTACAGTTAATGTAATTTCTTGATCATCCGGAGGAATACCAGCAAAAGCCTCTTTGATACAGAGCCTAAGTTTTCAGCTCTAACCACATCAGCACCAAACGGTCGCCACCTGATCAAAGCAAAGGCGGGATATTAACAGAGGAAGTCCTCTGCAGTGTTCTTACCTTCTTTACGGGCATCGCATAGGGTTTCGTCACTATGCCCAAGCACACTTCAGTGCTTAGCGAAGGTGAAGTATGCCGCGGAAAAGATGATCTGTTAAGTTAATCTGTTCGAGAAATACCTAGGGAGTACGATGAACGCGAACGATTTTTGAATCCCAGTTCTTGTACAGAAATGTGTGTGGTATGAGTTCTAGCGGGTGGGTCTGAGTCTGGTTCTGCGTCTGAGTCTGTGCCTCGAATTCAAACTGCAACAACGTCTGCACCATGCCGCGTGAGATATGGGCTCTAGGACATGGTCTGGTGTAGGTTTTAGCCTATATCTGGGTCTGGGTCTGGGTCTGGGTCTGGATTTGGGTCAAACTCACGCTCCTGGTCTGGACCCGAATCCAAAATGAGGCAAATTTTTTACCGTAACGTGTGAGACATGTAGTCTGTTGTATGGTCTGGTCTGGGTTTTTGTCTTTGTCTTGGCCTTGGTCTTGGTCGGGGTTTTTTTATGAGCCTTGGTCTGAGTGTGGGTCTGGATCAAGGACTCGAATCCAAACTGCAGCAGCTCCAGCAGCATAACGTGTGGTATGGTATGGAATGGTATGGTTGGTATGCTTATGCTTATGCTTATTCACCAACGCAATCTGCTTTATGTCGACCTTCACACTGGTTAAAGAAATGAAAGGCAACTTGGCCTTTTCGATGTCCACCAGATTGTTACCAAAAACCCATTCTGGGTGAAGAACAAGCTTGAAACTATGGTTTGCTTCAGCTAACTAGTGCCTAGACCTTATACAGTTGTCATACAAAATCCACTTTAAACCATATGCTATACAGTGAAAGAACAGTACACTTCGGTGCCTTAGACTTAACGGTGTATGATCATGCTTCTAAATGGCGTAGCTCTTGGTCCTAGTTCAATTTACGGGACAGTCACTTGTCTGTTTTTATCCTTTTTCTGCTTTCAAAAGTCCTTACTCGAAGGGTTGAAGTCACATTCTCTCGATACATTGGACAGAGATTTTTTAGTAAGAAATGTTATTTGGTCACCGAAGTGTTGTAAACAGAGCACAGTACAGGCTCAGGTTCTTCGGAAATTCCAGACTTCAGTAAAATCTCAGGCACCTGCTACGACTCCAAATGCTTTTCCCACTTCCTTCTGTCTAGGGGCCTTACAACAATAAGAAGGAGAGACACGACATACGCACCTAATTTCAAGTGTCCCTTTTTCCAGGTACAAAAAATTCCAACTTCGCCCACCACTTGCACTCGACTTCAAAAAGGACACACATGGTGTGTGTATTTGCAGACATTCCCATTAAATCTAAAGTTCGTTGACTCTTCACCACGCCTGTGAAACGATACAAACGTCGCGTCGTTAAGATTCCGATATCTCCTGCATAAATACGGCCGCCAATGCGGGCGTGGGTAGTGAGGAGGCAAAAGAAGTCGAACGAAGCGAAAAGGAATCGACTGAGTCCCTACCTTCCCAGGGTTGTGTACGTATATCCGAGGAACCTTCAAACTCAACATGAGCATCCTTCCGTCTCCCTAATTTTCAATGCTATAATCAAAATCAGAATCAGAGCCGGGACTCTGATGCTCTAGCTGGAAGCTGGAATCACTGGATGTGGGGGCCAGGCCGGGGGGAAGACGTGAAAATTCGTAGCGCAGATGTTCTTCCTTCAGAGAACCCACGCCCCCCCCTCCCCCTCCGCTCCTTGATGATTTTGCCTTCTTTTGCTTTTCTTTCAAGGGATTCCAACCCTCATCCCTCCCGAAAAGGATGAATTCACGGAGCTTGAAATAAAGTTTGAGGCATGGGCCCGGGATACGATGGAGGGCGATTGAGGGAGAAAACGTAAGCAGAAATTATCATCAATTGATTTGCCATTGAATTGGTTCATTTAATCTTCGCCTGTGGGGCTTTGGCAGTGTCATGGATGGTGTGGCGGGGGACGGGGGCACCGGGTGCCTCATTCAACGTGCCTCTACCGCTGATGATGGTCGTCCTTGAAGCGGCAACGCGACTGTTTTTGGCTGCACAACTCAGCTCCGCTTGGTTGTGATTGTTGTTGATTTGACTTCTCATTACGCAGTCGTTTGGAATATACACATATTAGTTGGGTTTTCCTTTTTTCCTCTTTGCCGGCAGTGCCAGAGGTGAGGGATCAATATTTGTTGTGGATGGGTAACTTCAGGCACCCACACATGGTTGTGGGGACGCGAATTAAGTTCAACGTAGGTTGACGTAGGGTGCGCAGTGGGGTGGTTGCTAGAAATTCAATTGAACAAGACTTCAGCCATCTAACAAGTTGTTCGATGCAATTAATGGAATGGAACTTTGCGGATATCTGCTGATGGCTTGTACCAACTTCGGAGTGAAAAATTAAGGTTTGAATTGGAGGTATTCAGTCATAATTCTTAAAGTTAAAAGCGTTTGTGTTCGGTCTATCATTGCAATAATGAGGTACTTCAATCATTTTGAAATATTTTCTAGACTGGTGCATTAATTGCGCAGAGATTTCGAGATTAGGGTGATGCAGTGGAGAAATTCAAACCCTTGTTATAGGATTTTTGTAGACTGAAAAACTGTCGAAGTCGTTTAGACGACCAAAAAATTAGTGCTGTCTTTATTGATTTTTTTTGTTTTGAGTTCTTTTAAGTATGCCCTTTTTGGTTTTTGAACGGATGTGTAACTCAACGTCTTTAAGCGGTTCAATTATTTAATCAGATGGCTAGTAGTTAAGATAATTTTTTGACTGTTTGATGATTTCATTTTGAATTTACTAGTGGTAAGTGAGTTTGTTCTGTTGCAACCATATCAAAAATTTATAGCCATCTGCACCATGTCTAAGATTTCAATAGACCTTACAAGAGTGGGCTATCTCGTTAGATCATATTGACAGCTATCTTTGGCTTGAAATCTTGACAGGAAGTCAGTATCATTCCTCCACGGAACGAAATGAGTCGTTTTACTCTTAAACACCTTTGGGATATATTAAAAACTTATTTCCAAAGTGAGTGATATATCTTGGCGATGACAATTGGTTACAATTAAGCTGTGATTTGACCCTTTTGGACTTATGTTTTTGTGGAGAACCGCGAAGAACTGACGTTTTGCCAACAATCCAGAGTGGTTACTATCATCCAGGTGATCTACCTACGTCTTTGGAGCTGCGAGAGACAGAGTTCCTTTCTTCGAAGCTTCCAGCCAAGGCAGCCACTTGAACGGTATTGTATAAAAAATGGGCACTCATACTATTGCGCTGAAGGACACAATACAAAGAAAAACATGATCTTGTTAATTTTATTGTAGTTTGAAAAACACATACAAAATGACCCAATTCTAAGGAAACGACATATTTTTTAAATAAAATGGAAATTAATTTGACCAAAAGTTCATCTGTAATTTAGTGAAGTAGAAGATTAGAAAATCGTCAACCTTTTCCATGTTTTTTTTTTTTTTTTAATTCGGAAGAAATTTGTTACAAAATTATCCTATTAGGTGCCAATGGCGTTGCTGAAATTCCCCACAGTATGCTTACTGACACCCAGTTCATGAGTTTTGTGGCAGGGATAGCAACGTTCCTGCCACTTGGACTAACTCTCAGAACTTGGCTTGCCAACAATTTACAATTCTGAAATATTTTCAATATTTTCCAATGGTTGAAAACTGTTATACCTTAAGTTACAGCATGCATCCAAGACAATTTCTGTCTTTATCTATCTTTATGCATTCCCGTGGTTCTGCTCAAAAGTAAAACCCATATAAGACCGCTATGTCCGTCTATTCGGGTGTTCTCTCTGAAGATTGTAACCGCGTTATCTGTCACACTCATTTCCATCTCTTGCGTTATTCAGCTATTTTCATGAAATTTTGGAATCGGAAGTGATTCATCTAGCAGGCAATGTGTAGACAAAATAATATGAAATTTGGTGACCATCTGGAGATGGCTCTTATATGCATAAGGTTGAATCAAAAGATAAATTTCAACTTACGATGGGAGTACAATACATTCTCGGTATCGGGTGAAGTTCTAGTGAAACACAAGGTGAATGACACGAATCCTTAATTTTTAAAATGCTTTACTTTTTTTTTCTTTTTTGATGTGCCAAAAAAATTTGGAAAATGTATCAAATTGTACGAGTATTAATAGTTTACGGTATGTCCACCTTTAGCGCGAATAATGTCCTTGAGACGGCCGAAGAAAACAACGCATTCTGCTCATTTCGCGAAGTGCTAATTTGAGGTGGTCCCAACTTTGGTATTTTTAAATACCAGCCATCGCCCATCACCCCAGACAGAAAATCCATTTGATTTGCAAGCGGAAAATTCGGAATCCACTGTGTCGAAGAAATGAAGTGTGGACCATTGTTTTTTTACCAGTCTTGCTTGACGCGCGCTTTGTGAGACGTTGCCGTTGAAATATCTAAGGTCGCCGACCGAAATACTGTTTTGCCCAAGGCTTCAAGACAGTTTTAAGGTATATGGTCGAATTAATTTGTATGCCACGTTGCCCGAATATACGAGGCGAGAGCGACCATCAGTGGTTATGGCGGCTTAACCACCACCATCGATGCTGCCTGCTTTCTGGTGGTCGTTCGAGGGTGTACATTTTGAAGGACTTCTTTGGCAGGAAGATTCAATCATTCGGAAAAAAAAATTCTGCAACTCACTGCTTTCGTGCATATGTAGCAACTCCTTCGCTCTTTCGACTCCATATTTATTCTGTTGCAATACAAGATCGTCTGTCTTTTGGAACTTCAATGGCTTAGGCCCAAGCTCATTTTTCAACATGTGTTACATCCGTTTCGACGATATGATAAGCTCACAAGCCATTTCCCTTCCACTTCGAAGTGGGTTTCAATTCGAGACTTAAATTTTTGAACCATGCCTGCCGATGTCGCTATTTTTATGATCACCTCCATGGCGTTTTGCAACGTTGCAGTATCAGGGTAATGAGGTGTGGCTTGAGACACTAAGGACTTATTCACGTTGAGATGCTGGAGGGCTCTGAGGATAGCTTACTGTGGTATTTCAGGCAAATATGAAGCAATCTCACTATCATGTGTCAAAATTTGAGCTGACTGTCATGAACGGTTTGAAAAGTATAGCAGTTAGAAGATTATTGCAGTTTGAGTCAGTCAGAATATAGAAGTAAATTTATTTACTAGTTATGTCATAATATTATTTAAGTACAAAAAACAATGTAAAGATGTAAGCTACTTACCAAGTTTCGGCATATTCGTTATTGACTTTACAAAAGGTGGTAAGGTTAACGTAAAATAGGCCGAGAAACAGAAGAAAACGAAACCTGCTCAGGCTGTCTGCTTATTGCCTGTGCGAATGAAAAGATAAAAGAAATCTAAAAACTTGACTACTAGAAGATGCCCTAATGAAAAACTTTATTATTTGAATTACCGTCAGAGAGTTAAAAAAATTTCGTGTACCCAGAAATCTGAAAAAAAATTAAAATTGTGACAACGCAGCCATCTACGTATGAGCCTAACTCGCACTTAGCCAGTTTATTTTTATTTATGGCGTGGCATCAATGTTCTTCCTGAATTTCGGACATTTTTAGGGGTTTTCGTTAAAAATACGTACACTGACGTGAAAGGGCTGAGTGTGAATTCAAAACTGCCTCCTTCCGGTTTGCTGTACAGATAAGTCAACAAAATTGGATAATAATAATAATAATTTAGTGGTAGTATAGCCCACGAGGGAGCCTAGCTTCTACAACAACTACTCTTGTTGTGCGTGCCCACGAGTAGAAGGGACCTACAATCGAACGAATCGAACCCCTTCGGCGTGTGGGTCGACGCATTACGCCACGGCGACCACAATAAAATTGGATATCAAGCTGAATTAACTGAAGGGCGAATTTTCTAATTGATTTACTTCCATTGTTTGTGACATTTCATTTCGGGCTAGACCTGAGTGTCAGCCAACAAACCTCTCCAGCTTAGAACATTCTACACCTCCACCTCTTGCACCGTTCTTATGTCACTCTATTTGACCCGGTAATCTAAGATTTTCAAGAATCAGTCTGCTCACTATCGCATTGTACAGTCATGCGTTTCCTAGAATTCAGCAGAAGATTACGAACTTCATTGTCCATCCATGCACACGTTTTTCCGAGTCATTCAACGAATGGATCCCTTCGTGTGTCATCATCGATTGAGTCACTATCGTGTTCGGCACATTGTAGTAAGGAGTCAGCAAATATTGCATTTCTCCAACAATCGATAGATCCCACTCCCACCTGTTCTGCTCCCCAGCAATCCAACGGACTCCCAGAGCAAATTGTCCTCGGTGCGTGCTTTGAACTTAAATTTACAATCAAGAAAGAACCCACCATCGGCAAACACTCCCCGAGATCACCCCGAGTGCCCAAGAAAAACACACTCTATCTCCACCACGGTTGCCACGTGTAAAAATCAATATTTCTACAATCTACGGCGTGCGTGTGCGACCGTGTAGCCTTCAATTGTCTGTTCAAATAAGCAACCCTCCCCCTCCACGGCAGGACAAGAGGAAGGACAAACAGCTTATTTCCCTCAAAGTGGCTACTCGAACACCTTCCAATTACCGCAGGTCCGCAATTCCCAAGCTGTTCGCGGGTCGAAAATCCCTTTCGACCGCGGCGCTCCCAGCTGCCATCGCAAACACCTAAATAATTCAGCGCACAATCACCCCCTCGCTCAGGATGGTCGTCTGCAACACATCCTGTCATTCAGGTTACGGCCCGTAACACGGCAACAACAGCGGCCCAAAGGAGCAGAACAGAACACCTATTTAATGCATTAAATCAGGAGTCTGACGGCAACTCATCTGGCGGCGACAGAACTTTAAAGTTTCCTTCCCCCCCACCTCACTCCGGGCACCCAGATGTCTTGATTTATGCGCACTGATACACCTTTTTCAGGTCAAAATCAGTCTTTCACTGCGGGAGAGTCGTCGTCAGGCGGGCAGGTACTCATCGCGGCTCCGAGAGCCGGGCAGGCATGGCGAATGCGAGGATTGCCCCGGTGGTGTACATGAAGTATGGTCTCCTTAAGAGCGTTGATGACTGACGACGACGACAAAGACGATGAGCAGGTGGGGGAGAGAGTGGTAGTAGCGGATAAAGAGCGATATCGCAGTGACGACTGCAAGGTGCCTCTGAGGTTTCGTTGTATGACGATGACGATGATGATGTGGGTGGCTGGTGGTGGCGCGGTGTTATGTTGACGTCCTTGACGGTGTCGCATTCTTTTTTTTTCTCTCCCAAGGAGTACGAGTATGTGGGGGAATCTGTGGGGCCAACGCATCCAGGACAACGCCTGAATAACTAGAAAATAATGAGGAAGACAATCGCATTCAGCGTATTTAGGTTAATGGATGGAAGGATGAATATTTTGAAGCCGTCACCACGCAGACTCGCCGGGACTGAATGGGGATTTGAGCGCTGGCAAGAGGCTTTGCGCGAGGAGGTGCGATACCGAGGAGAGCTCAACGGGATTTGTTGGCTTTATAGTGGCAGTGTTCGCCTGCGGGTGATGCATGCACCACTCGTCCTCATGATTACGGTGTTGTGGTTCAAAGTGCAATCTACGCGCCTGAAAGCGACAGTTCAATGCACGTGTGCAAATGCGGATCAGAGTTCACGCTTCTTGAAGGAGCACGGAGCAGATGTGTGTGCTTGGCTGCTGTCGGCAGGGGAGCTCTTCGTTTTCCCTTGTCGTGTTTTTGCTGTTATTTATTTGCGCAATGAAAAGGAGGAAAAGCCATTACGAATGAATGAGAGATTATGTTGAGGCGATGGGTTGTGATGGGTGTTTGACAAATGATTTGGGGTGAGTTGAGTTTTCTGTCAGGGCTCCGCAGCCTGCATCTCTTCAAAATAATGCCCTTTTCCTGCTTTGCCTCAGTTGAGGTTGAAAAGTCACAAGCAGCAAGCAGGTTGCAATGTCGTAGATGTCGGTGAACTGCAGTGTACTCTCAATGGATTCGCTGATGAATACATCTGATTACTTACGACATTTGTGCACAAGCATACGCGGCAAATTATGTGCGATTTAATATTTGAATACGAGACCATTTTGGGGAATTAAGTTGGGAGATATGTAGTAACAGCCAGAGACAATAATCCCATGAAAGAAGAATTATGTTTCTTATTCATATGTCAGATGGAGAATATAATTCTCATACAGATGCATCCTTAGTAACAAACTCCTTGAACATAAAAATCCCGAGGAACAAAATCTTCTTCCACAAAACTTAAGTATTTGTTTTCAATTTGTTTTCACGGCGCATATAGTTGGTGTTGGTTGCTACGAGGACATGCAGTCCATCTGCAACTTGACAGCTTTGACTTTCTCAAACTTAGGTTCCGAATATAATTCAAGGCGTAACCGGTTCTGCGAATTTCACGTTGAGATCGGCTAAATAATCAATCAATATTCGACAAAACCGAAACCACTAATTTGAGTTCATTTATTTTGGTACGTTTTTATCCTACAAGATAGAAGTGGAAAATAGCTGACGTTAAGTACCTTCCGAAGGAGGTACACGCTGTGGAAACACGGTCAGAAGTTTGCGGAAATGTCCATGGCTTACGGTCACCCATTTTGTGGCTTAGAATAAAATGTATGACATACGAGTATGAACACACAAAAAAACATAAAAACATTTTACAACAAAAGATTTGGGGATATCCAATCTGTCTAAATTCGATGGCTATTTATGAGGGGTGTTTTTAAGGGGGTATACCAATTAAAGTTGGCAACACTATTTTAACTAGTGGCCATTTTATGAGCTGTCAAGTGATTTATTTTTAATTTGATGTGACATTTCAACATAAATACACTGGCATCTGAACATTGGTACCAAATTGTGCAAATTCGACGAAAAAACAAGATTTCCGATGATTCCAATTTTCATAAGCGAATTTTGTTAAGTAAAGAAACTAGCTTTTGGTAGAATGGATGCCTAAATGAATAAATCTGAAATATTTTGAGTGATAATAATCCTTAAGTGCATGTTGATACACCGTTACACCAACAAAAACTGACTGTTTCATGTGCTTTATGGGTTGATAGAATAATTGGCCCATACTGCATTAAAAACAAAGAACAAGTCGGAAGTTGCAGTCAATTGTGTACGCTCTAGAGTCATGACAACTTATTTTGTTCATTCACCAATTGAGCAAACATGATGTACGGGAGCTGTACTTTCAACAAGGCGGCGCAATATGTCACACAGGTCATGCCAAAGTTTATTAATTGAATCAAACGTTTGCTAGTTGTCCTTTGAGATCACGCGATTTGGCTTATGTTCTATGGGGATATTGACGTCATGGTAAGAGGACCGAAATGATTGGCCTCTTGAAGGACAACATTCGCGGCGTTATTTCCGATATACGGCCACAAATATTGGAAGAAGTCATCGAATATCGGACTTCCAGATTAGACTACAGCCCTATTTAAATGATGATGCCATAATCTTTCGAGTGAATTTCACATCAATTTAAAGAAATTACTTGTATTCCAAGCATACACTCTTTACATGCTCGAGACTATCTCTGTCAAAATCTAAGGAATAAGCATTTTCAAAACGTTTGCACTGTTTTTTAATTTTATTCTGCGTCCACAAAAAAATATTCCAATTGTGACAAATTTTCATTTATAAGGATTTTTAACATCAATCTATAGATTGTTGTGAGTGTTCTTAATACTTTTGTAAAGGTTTCTTAGGTTGAATCTTACGTTTAAAATGTATACTTGTTTAAAAAAAAAAAAACATTTTTTTAAGCAATTCACCAAAAAGCTATGTTAAATAGAAGTATAATGACACATTTCAATCAAACTTAAACTATGCACTTTTCAAGCAAGAATGAATTTATCCTTATTCTTCTTCTTATGGCGCTACAGTCCGGGGTGGACCTGGGCCTCAACCAACATGCCTCTCCAGCCAGCACGATCATTCGCCAGCTGCCGCCAGTTGCGCACTCCAAGTTGGTTGAGGTCCTTCTCCGCTTGTGTGCGCCACCTTATCCTGGGCCGTCCTCTGTTGCGTTGTCCCAATGGCACAGATTCGAAGACTTTTCGGGCCGGAGCAGTGGTGTCCATACGCTCTACATGGCCTAGCCATCTTAAGCGTTGTATCCATAGACGCTTGACTAGGCTCATGCCGCTGTACAGCCCATACAGTTCGTGGTTGAATCTTCTCCTCCAGATGCCATCAACGCAAACAGGACCAAAAATGGCACGCAGAACTTTTCTCTCGAAGAGACCAAGGGCATCCTCATCCGCTTTTAGTAGTGTCCAAGTTTAATGCAAATATCCTACCCTGTACAAAAAGGCTTGCGAAGGCGACTGATATTTACAAGTTTAAGACGTAATCAAATCAAATCCGTTTTTTGGAGGCGTATACGTAACATTTTTTACACGAGTGCTGATTATCTATTTTCATTGTATAATAGCTTCCTTCGTCGCTGTGGCGTAGTGGTAAGTGCGTCGACGGCCACGCAGAAAATCTTCTTTCAAATCCCGGATGAGACACCTCGCATTTTTTTCACAACACCACATATTTCGTGTTGCTGACAACAATCAAAGACTATCAATTGTCTATGAAAAGCTTCTCAAATCTGGCCATTCGGAGTCGGCAAAAAACTGTAGGTCCCTTCTACTCGTGAGAGAAGAGTAGCATGCACGACGCGATTAGTTGTTGTAGAAGCTAGGCCCTGGTCCCTTGTGGGCTGTAGTGCCACTCAATTATTATTAATAGCTTCCTTCGAAATTAGGCTAAATGTGATCCGATAAAGTAATCAATTTCGGCTTTATACTAAACATACAAGAATTCTTCCTTGAGTGACGTAACTTTACGAAGATTCTCTTAAGCTCGCAAATTTCTCATCCCGGCTAACACTGTCTCTCTCTACCTGACAAACCAAATTGGTTGGAGTTTTCACATGTGCACGTCACCTAATTGGTGACCTCTCTTGCATTATTAAATTCGAAGACAGTGCGATCCCGGGAGTTATGGTATCCATGAGTTACTTTGCTGAAGCAAGCTTAAGCGTTGCATCCAAAGACGCCTAACCAGACACTAGTCTCTCTATAAGGTGCCTACTTGAATCGTCTCTGCCAAACACCAGCACTCCACTCTTCATGCTTCTGCGCGACAGAAAACTTTACGTTGGATCATTTTGCTTTCTTTCATCCGGTCAACTTTAATACCTAATTTGCGTCAACCACTTGCATACACTTAGGCGAAAAAATTTTCGACGTCCAAAATGAAACGAGTATTGTTCACTGAGACTTTTTACCTCGAAAAAGAATAATAATCAATCACTGAATCGGTTGAATACGACAGTTTGTCAGTTACTCCTGAAAAGCAATTTATTTTGGGTTAAAATTGTCGGAGCTGAGATCAAGTACGTTTTCGATTGCACATGTGTATTTCTTAGGTTTTCAATTTATCATGCAAAACTGAAGCGGTGGTGTCTTCTTCGAAGAATGTGTCTTAACTGCTTAGACACTCGACTCCAAATGATGTTGTTGATGCTGTTGAAGAGAAATTATACACTCAATTCTGGCAATCAACGAATATTAAATCATAACGTCGTAAACTGGATTAAGAAGACTGCCAATTCATGACTTTTGAATTTGTTTCCTTACAAATTCTTTTGGATTTGTCGATTCGTCTAGAGTTGTGTTAAAAAATAAATGAGGAGAAGGAAGACAATAACTTGATGAATTACTTTTTACTGTCCGCAAATTTAGAAGAGGATTTTAAACAAGCGCATACAGTAAATCTAATCCAGAAAACTTTATGAATTGGAAGTGTGCCCAGAAGTAGTCACTGTGTGGCGCGCATTGCAGGGTCATACATATTTATATAAAACGCTGTAATAGTCTTTGTCAATGAGAACCTCAATTTAAACATATTAAACGATTTTTTTTCTACCAACCAACATTTAGTTCCAACAGAATGGGCAAGGACCACATTAAACCAGACCAATCAAGTATCTAAGAACTCCACTTTTCGCTGGCCTCCAAGGTCACCTGACCTGAAAGCACTTAGTTTTTGATGAACGATAGAGTCCAAAAATGGTACAAAATAAATTAAAAAATAGGAAAAACTGTGATCTGAAGTGATAGGACCCGTACGCAGCCTGCACCTTGCTTTCTGAAATGCGACAATAAAACTTCAAGCAGTGTTAGAAAGGAATTGCCAAGAAGAAAGTCATTTCAAGTTTTCCCGTATTTTTGACTAAGAAAAATGTATACAAAAAAACAAAGTACATGAAAATTATTGTATACAATATCATGACTTCAAATCAAAAATATAAATAATTGAGTGGCACTACAGCCCAAAAGGAACCTGGGCCTAACTTCTACAACAACTACTCTTGTTGTGCGTGCTACTGTTCTTTCACGAGTAGAAGGGACCTACAGTTTCTTGCCGACTACGAACGGCGAGATTTTAGAACCTTTTCATAGACAATCGCCCTCTTTGAGTCTCGTCTGCAACTCGCAAGAGGTGGTGCCATGGCTTCGGCGGCATACCTCTAACCGATGGTCCAAATTTTTAATGCCTTTTAGATTCATGAGCTCTTAAGATTCAGCGTCGTTATGTTCTGAATTATGTCATCCTTTAGCTCTTGATTTGTTCTTGGCTTATTGATGTGCAGTGTTTCTTTTAAATACCCTGGAAGAAAGAAATCAAAAGTGTCAAGTCACATAATTCTGATTCAATTCATTCAACCATCGCCACGACCTGAGATAACCGGCCCATTGAATTTTTCGCGCAGGAGAGTAATTGTTTCCTTGGCTGTGTGGCAAGCGGAACTATTCTGTTGAAAGCACACAGACTCCAGGTCCGTATCCTCGATTTCAGGTCACAAGAAGTTCGTTCTCATCTCGTGTAAGCAAATACCATTCACTGTAACCAAAATAATCACATGGCTCACGTCATTTGTGGCTCATGCCCATTTTCGTAAAAGGCTTCAACAATCTTAGCACGCTGCTCAATTGTGTACCTCTCCTTGATTGAATTTGAAAAACACTGAAACAAAGAAATGTCGAATTAAGTTGGGCAATAACACTTGACGTTAAGGTGTGACTCACAAATAAGGTCGTATAATGTAATGGGACCACCTTTTAATATAAAGAATTCAATGCAACAATCGGCAGTTGGCAACGCGACAGTTCCCGCCTTCCTTTCTTTTTTCTTTGTATTCTTCTACTATCCGAAGAGGGATTACCTTATTTTCAAAAAAGGGTTATTTTAACACCTAGAGCCAATAGATAAAAGTTTCTCAAAAAAACCAAGTGGGTGGACTACTAAAAACCAAATTTAAGTCAACCTCATATGAACTCACATCAATTTGCAGTTCAAAAGCGGAGTTTCGTTATTCCCTAGAGAAAAATAATTAAATAATAAGACACTCTAGACGAATGACTAACGAAAATCACACAAAAAACAAGACCCAGCCAAAGATTGCCATCTCAGCACAAACGAACGCACAAAGCACACTTCTGCGGTGCTTTGCTCACAGTGTTTGAGAGTTTAATAATTACCCATCAGGAGCTGCCTCAATGACTCAGGGCACGTGCTGAGGAAAATTCCCATCATGTTCTGGTGTTTGAATTGTATACGAGTCCATAAATAGCCCTCGTCTCCCAGCGTCCATTTAAATTTGTTTCAGGATAATTTCCAAGCCAAAGCCGCAACAACAGTCGCCTACCTGCTGCTTGCGCCTTCGTTTGGGGTCAATAACGTATTCACCGAACACGTTCCATCCATTTACTCTTCCCTCATTCCCAGCGAAGCCATCCTTCTGGAGGAGCGAGCCAAAAGCTTGCCTCTCCATGGCATCCCACAGCTTCCCACCGCTTCTCACTATCGACCAGTAATTGACGTTTCCCTCAATTATCGTTAATCATTCCGAAAATCCACTTAGCTAAACGATACTCAATTGCCATTGTAAATCTATTAGCCGGCACCAGACGCGGGTGGGAGCAGTGAACCCACACCCCCCCCCCCTGCTGCTGGAGAACGTGGTGGAGCAGAAGAAATACAATTACACGTTCCGAGGAGGGTGCACCTGGAAAGGCGACTATGAAGCAGTCCTCGCACTTCTAGCATTCGGATATCGTCGCCAATTTGATATTCATAAACGGAACGACTCCCCCAGCAGTAAAATCATCCATTCCAGACGGGAGCCGTATGATTTTCCGCGGAGATGGCATCTCACTCAATTCGAATTCACTTTAGCGGACGGATGGTCTTCATATCGATTACACACACATACACACATTCTAAACGCGCAAATAGGCCACGGGACCCCCGCCCAGCCCCGAGAGGAACACACTTTCTCTTTTATTTTGTTACGAAGTTGGCGCCAGCGCCAGCGAGGGGGCAACTTTCAAGGTTTCCATGAATTTAAATGAACCCATTATGGCTAGGTAGGTCACGCTGTGCAACCAAAGGATACACGGTTAGGCGGCGGCGACAGCGGCCAGCGCTTCGTTTGCAGGGCGGACGGGGTCCCCGCACCGAACAGAGTATCAAGACAAAATTGGGTCATTAAATTGTTTGGGCATCCGCACAAAGACATCATGATTGCGGCAGACTTGCAGAACGGCCTTACTGCACCGATGGATGCACAAAGCGATGAATGCATGCACGAGAGCGAGAGAGATTATTTATGAGGGGTGGTGGTTCAGCAGCCGTGGGCACGATGGAAGGAGTCATTTGGCACATCATCAATGGTTAGGAGGTGAGTGCCGAGAGTCGCTTCGGTTGAGTGGCACCACATGTGGTCACATAGTCGGTGTCAGTGGC
The DNA here is from genome assembly GCA_944738645.1 of Eristalinus sepulchralis. Classification (NCBI taxonomy): domain Eukaryota; kingdom Metazoa; phylum Arthropoda; class Insecta; order Diptera; family Syrphidae; genus Eristalinus; species Eristalinus sepulchralis. The sequence goes on along the minus strand of OX122883.1, from coordinate 11,206,990 downwards.
TTATGATTATGTGTGTTCCAACAATAATTTGACTTTCATTCGCACACGCTAGGGCGTACGGGGGAAGCGGTTTCTTAAGGGCACTGCTGCAGTTTCGGCATGAAACACATTTTCAAGTCCTTGCCGGGGAGGGGACCTCCGAGTGAAGGAGTGTGCCTTGCATGCATATTGGAGATGCAAATTTTTTAGGGAAGAAAACGTGAAGGGAAATGTCATGTACGAGGAACAAATAGAAACTCAGTCTGGAGTTTCAGCCTGCAGGATGAATGTTTTGCCTGCTAATGAAGCAGGAGCGAGAGTAAATAAGCTAACCAACATCTTACATGGACTCTCTTCTGACGCTTCAAGGTTCCGTCCAGCATTGAAGCGATAACTCTCTATTTAAGAAATATAAATCTTGTAATCTAGAATCCTTCTTTATTAAGACAATAAACTCAAACTCAAACTCAAGTTGTAGGAGTGCGACGAAAAGTGAAGTGACACAAGTTTGTAGAAAATGTCAAAAACAACAATTGGAAGTTATATTTGCCAGAAATTCCTTATGCCGAGAGTGGAGGCAGACGAAATTAAGAGCCCAATTGACAACGATGATCAGAAAGGAAACTCAATCTTTCAAACAAAAAATTTACCATCGCCACTGTCAATAGAAAGATATTCCGGTATTCTCGGAGATGAAACAGCAGATGAACTGAATGAGAGAAGTTCAAGACTAAGCGCAGAATTGGCATCCTCTAATTAGCTTGTTAAAAGGATTATTTTAGAATTCGTTGAACAGAAAGTGAAAAATGGCAATGCCACTCTGGCAGCATCATATCCCATTGCGTATGTCATAAGTACGACCTCAAGTGTAACAACTGTCCTTTTATAAACAACAGAAAAAGTATATGTACCTAAACAGATGTCCAGTTCAGTTCAATGGCGAGAAGATTAAGCCTTCCCTCGAACGATGTCTGTAGTAGTTCTTCTTCTAATTTCGCTGGCGCTATAGTCCGGTGTGGATATGGGCCTCATCCAAGATACCCCTCCATGGAGGTCTTGTGCTAGTTTCTTGCAGTCACGCACGTTGTCCCTTTGCAGCTGCGTGCGCCATCAGAGATGCGGTCTTCTCTTAAAGCGTTGTCTCTCAGGGTTGAAGTTAGAGACTTCCCGAGCTTCAGCATTGGTAACAATTCGCTCTATGTTATCTTGTCATCTGAAGCGAGAGTCTCAAACTCGTTCCACCAGACCCATGTCGATGTACAGCCCGTACGATTCATCGTTTAGCCTCCTCCTTCTCCGTGTAGCAGTACGTAGGGGACCAAAAATAATTCAAAGGACCAAGAAGCTCTTCCTTGCAGTGGTTTTTCGAAAAATTGCTTTATTTCTCAATGGGTTTCCAAGCCAAAAAAAACACAGCGATTGGCAAGCGTGACCCTTCGTTTCATCTTCCCAGTGTTGATATTACTTGCGTAAGCTTCGGAACCTAGAAAGACAGTTTTCGACTACTTTGAAGTTATAGCTGTCTATGGTCCAATTGACATTTTCTCAAAATTGCATATTGTTGCATTCCATGAATGGCTCTTGCGTTGCTGAAAGAGAACACCATCCCTCCTCCTGCGACAAAACAACACTTAATTGGAACGACCACATATTGGAGACCACCAAAAATGAAGCGAGGCAAGGAATATTTCACCCCTTTTGATATAGCCAAAGTATATAAGACGTTTATTTGTTCAAAACTTGAGTATAAAGCAAACGCCTGGACTGGTGCCTGAACCTTTCTCCGCCCACATGATATAGTTCAATAGCGGTTGAAGAAACGTTTTGGAAATAGTAGTATTGAAAAGCTAATTAACTTGTTAGAACACCCAAAAAATCTTGCGTTTTTATCACTCTTTTATCGGAATTTTAACAGGAAATGCTCGCATGAAGTATCCAGTTTTATTTCTTCCCGTTGAGAACATCAGGTTACCCTTAAGCTCTCTTTCGGATGTACTGTTGCGTTTAGTATATTCGAATGAAACCTTAAGTTTTTTAGCCGCACCTCACGAATATATTGTTCTTTCCAGCTCAACTTTTTTACCTTATTACCATCCATATCCACAGGCATTTAAATCCAATGTGCACCGGTACATCCTTTCCCTCTCTTCCTCTATACATTCAGCCCGCGCTGTGATTTAATTTCAGTCACAGGGTAAAGGTAACGCTCGGTAATTATAAAAAAAATACATCGCAAGGCAATGTAAAGAGTTTTTCAGTCAACTTTTGTCTAATTTTTTTTTTTAATAGAACGAAACCCAAGAAAATTGTTATTTTTTTAACATCATTAAGTGACAATTATGTATATATATAGAAAATTAATTTTCTTTTGTGTTGGCCTTCACGAGCATTTTTACTGGCAGCCGTTAAATTTTCGACCACTTTTGAAATTTACCGAAATTTTAGGTCTTTCACGTTCAATATTATCTCTGCGCTCTTGTTGGTATAGGCCAATGTCTGGTTGGTATAGAACAATGATTCCACGTAGCCCCTAGACAAATTATCTAAAGGCCTTAAAACACATAAACGACGAGTACATCCCTTTAAATAACGCGCTTGTTAAACTTTCTTTTTCAAACTCTTTATAAAGTGATTGAAACATATGCTGTGTTGCTTGTAGCAACGTTCTGTTGAAGCCACATTTTGGACAAGTCTATACAAGTTTTAGCAATTGAGACCACTTGTGATGGTTCCATAGCGATTTCCATACACTGTAACGTGAAATCTTCATCATCAACAAAAAAATGACACCTCCGACGTGTAATCCACAACATACAGTGATTTTTTCGTGATGTAATTATGCCTCGTGGACCACGCATGAATTGCTTCCTACCCAATAAAGAAAAAAAAAAGGTTGAGGTCACTGAATGCGAATTTTCGTAATAAATTTAAATAACTTGCGAACGTTGCTTAGATTTGAAATTTTTCATGATGATTTTCCAACTAAATAAATTATAAATGTTGAAAAAACATAATAAAAACATGTTGTCGTTTACCGTTCCCATCGTTAAAAACTATTAATATTCTGTGGTCTTGATGGATCTTTTTTAAGACAACTTATATGTACATTATCTTACCCTCATTGACCCCAAAACTCATCATAGACACTTCCTTCTTAAAAGTCATAAACGCCTCACTCACAGCCCCTTGTTTTATTTGGATGACGTCAATATCTCGATTTTCTCGAGAGTGATATTAAAGACACCACATGACAGTGCTTCGTCTTGTCTACATCGCTTTTTGACATCAAAAGTCTTGGTAACGAGCATTCTCCATCGTTATTCTGCATTGATGGAGTTTTTTTGCAATATAGCTGTGCCGTATAACTTGTCTCTATAAATACTGTTATACGCTGCCTTAATGTGGATGAATAGATGGTGGGTATCGAGTTGAAACTCCTGGGTCACTTCCGAGAACTGAATGAGAATGTGAATATTTAGTAAAAAATGCATTTTGATGGCCTGAACCCATACTGATTTAATCAATCAATCTGTTAACGTAAGCTTTCAGACGTTAACACAGGATGGTGGAAAAAACTTTAAAAAGCATATTCAAAAGACTTATCCCTCTGAAATTGCCACAGTTAAGATTCTTCTTTGTTTAGGATCGTGCAAACGATGCTGAGATTACATCCGGCGAGCATATTTTCATCGGAACAGACTTTAAAAATTAATTGGTGTATGCTTCTTACCAAATCATCAAGAGCTGCTTTGAAGGGTCCATCAGAGGTCTTATCGGGCTAAAGTTTGCCGATTGCTGTTGTAACTTCGTTAAGATTGGAAGGGCGGAATTCTTGTCCATTGGCACCTATATTGGACAAATTATAGAATTTCTATGGGCAAGAAAGAAGTACGAACAGAATTTAACTGTCCTTCACCAGATTCATAAAAGAAATTAAAATTTGGAGGATAAACATGGCACCTCGCTGTGGAAGATGGTATCCATAAAAAATATGATACGTAGAAAAATTCTGCTCTGACCAACACATTTCAGAGCTCGACTTACCAATGAAAGGATTTTCGATACTGGACGACTGAGCACACATAAAGTTGTCAGAGAGTACGAGGTGCAACTCAACGGGAAACTTTCCAGGATGCCTGCGTTAAACATAAACGCCAACAATATGTAGTTGCACTGCCGCTCTGCCATCTTAGAGGTACGGTAAGCACTAAGCGCGCGACATTTGACAAGCATTTCAAAAAATACTTGAGTGTTGTCAGCAATTAAAAGGGGTGATTCCGTGAAAACTTAGATGCGAACAGTCCAGAAATCCATTCTCTGACCATATGAGTCGCGGCACAGGCCCATTACAACACTATGGACTACACGAGGAAGAAGACAAGCTTTCAGAAGACATATGTTGTATTCTTAAGGTTCATTATATTGTTTTTAGTTAATTAAAAATGTATAACCACTCTGCGTGCAAACAAAACCCTCATTATTCTATTTTCTAAAACGCTGTAGTTTTGCAATTAAGGTCCTTCATACGCAACCCACACATCCTGAGCACATTCTCACACTTTTTCTACGCCGAACAAAGTTGACAATATTTTGAAAACAGGATTGCAATCGATACCAACACGAACTTTCATTGTTGAGGCCAAGATTTGATTTCTCCCCAGAGCACTTATCGAAATCACATTCCGCTTCCCCAACGCCCTCAACACAAAACTTTAACCCCATTCCTGGGCAAGAAGACAAAAGGAACAACAGCGACTTGCATAATGAATTACTCAACGCCTTCGGAAGCAACTTCGCATGAGTTTAGTTGCACGAAACCGCCAGTATCACAACACAGCAAACATCCCAGGATCAAGTAGTTCGTCTAAGCCTTTCCCCATAAACGACGATAATCCCAGCAGAAATTCCTCCTTGCGGCGATAAAGAAGACCGTAATCACAAGCTTACCCCCCCTCGTCTTGTTAGAAGTTCGCGACTCGACAGCAGTGACGGAGCGCACTCACCCAGCACCCACCCGGCTTGTGCACTCAAAGAGCTGTGACACCGCCACCTTCGGATCAAAACTATGTGCAAGTGTCCCCGGCAAAGTATCCGTAAGCAGGGAGCGCAGATGTGCACAACTCTGCCACCACATGTGTTAAGTAGTCTCTGAAGGGCTTTTAGAAACAATTACTCTTCAAGTTGCTCCTCGGCTGGGCGTTGTTGCCCACCGACCCCCTCGGCAGGGCTTGGCCCGACCGACCGACCGCTCCGACCTTGGGGCGCCCGTCAGTCCCCCGGAATTCGGTTCGGTCGGGGCTTTAGGTTCGGTTTGAAGTTTTAGTGCTAAGTCATTGACTCGCTGACTTTCCGCCCGTCATCCCTCTGCGGATGGCAGATGAAATAGCTGCGGCCATTTTAATCAACTCTACCAAGTGAGTGTGTGGATTTCATTCGGAATGCATCGCCCCATATTGACTTTGAAGGAGTGATGAGGGTGACTTCGCAAACTATTCTATTAGTGGTTTCAGAAAGGGTTGAATGAATTTTTCATGTTATCCCTGCTGGTACGAGAAGTGTGTTTTGTGCTCTCCGCACCCTCCATTCTCCACCTTTTCACCTCATTCTCATCTGTCCTCGCACAAACACAGACTCACGGCCACGCTCACCCACGCATGACTCTCCACAGCCAGCCTCCACGGTCCTCGGTGTGTGTGCATTTCAAAAGGATCCGCTTGCAATCTCTTAGGGGTGAATGAATTCCGTTAGTGTGCGGTTTGAAGTGACAAAGGCGAAAATGGGGTTACACCCTTGATCCACTTTGGGTACACTACGAAAGTATTTTCTGCGCTACCCTTGTACTCGTAACTGTGAAAAGGCACTTTCGTCGACTACTTTCGTGGGGATTGCGGGTGTGTGCGTTCCCGCTTTGAATTAAAATGCTCCATAGACCGATGAATGGATGAAGGGGTTTATGAATAAATATAAGCTTGTGCATATTCAAATTTAAATGCTGGCCATTTGAGCAAATGAGATGCGAGTGGGATGAGTGACACGGAAATGTGGTGCACGTGGAAGATGTGGATCTGTTCGGGTATCTTTCAGTATTTCATTTGTGACCTTTGAACTTTCTGGCAACAAGTAAAATGTAAATAAAAAAAAAAAACAAAGATGGGATGCCCTTTCACTTGACTTGAATTTGAAGGGGCTCTGGGGTGCGTTTAACAAATCAATGCCAGAATTGCTTCACAATCAAAACATCAACGTCTGACTTTGTACAGAATTTCCAATTCCTTTCTGATTTGAGGCAGATGGAAAGGGAAAGTTGATGAATACAATTTTGTACTTTGTATTTCGATTTTGGAGGCTACTTTCTGTTTACAGTGATGATAGTCGGAGATTTAGGGGGAACAGGGCAGCAACCAACGAAACGCAGCTAACCAACCACGATAACTCCCTTCTTGTCAGCTGAGTGTGTGCACACTTCATTTTGAAAACACGTGCAATGTGAGTTAATGGCTTGTAATGCTATTACACTGTTTTTTTTACAGTTTACCCTTCTTGCGACACACTCCGGGTGGACCTGGGCCTCAGCCAACCTGCTTCTCTATGTAGCCCAGTCTTATGCTCAGCCACGCACGTTCTGTTGGTTGAAGTCCCTTTACAGCTACAGGCGCTGTCTTATAAGGAGACATTTTTGTTTTTTTGAGAGAGGACTTTATTCCTTATTGGCCTTCCAAGCCCAATAACACAGCGATTGGTGAGCATGATCCTTTGTTTTATCTCCGAGGTGGTGCCATTGCTTGCGTTAACTTCGAATCCTAGGTAGACAAAGACCTTCACTACTTCGAAGTGATGCCTGTCTCTATAGGCACGTTTTGTGAATCTTTGGCGGGGGAAATTTTTCGTAGACAGCATATAATTTGTCCGCAAAACCGCATTGACCGCAAGGCCAATTCCATCTTGCTGCTCTTGTTGTATTCTTTTGATAATGTCCATGTCATCGGCATTTGCGAACTGTTGCACAAATTTTGTACAAGACCTTGCCTCTGGTGTTGATGTTTGAGCCCCCCACTCTTTTCTCGAAAGTAATGAGAAATCCCTTGACAGTGCATCGCCTCGCATAAATCCTTTTGGACTTCGAGTCTTTGCGGAACTTGATGGAGCAACGGCCATTCTACATCGTCATTTTACAAAGAATTACAAGTTTTGCAGCGATGCCAAAAGAATACGGACTGCAGATTAAAAAAAGGAATCTGTGGAATGAGGAAAGTGTGATTTACACGACTTCGGTAGTCACTCTCCTGTACACACTCCTGTCCCTTCAAATATTTCTAATATATTCTAGTCTATAATTACATATATTGTAGAGTTCCATATGTCCTTTTAAAGATCCATAGCTTCACTTTTTGGACGTAGGATTACATGTATGCAATGTTGTTTTCGTATTAAATAATGAGGGAACATACAAAAATACCGCAGCTTGATACAGTCTTGCAAAATTCTTCTCGGTACTAACTAAGGATTTATTTTTTATCTTTTTGGCAACACTGGTTTTGTTTTGGAATTCTCGATTTTGGAGTGAATATCAGCCAGAAGCATTGCAAGAGCTACCAATGCATCCAGAAAAAGTCACAGTTTGGTGCGGTTTATGGGCTGGTGGCATCATTGGACTTCTTCAAAGATGATGCGAATCGTAACGTAACTGTGAATGGTGAGCGCTACCGTGAGATGATATCCAACTTTTTTTTGTCCAAAATGCAAATTGCATGACATGTGGTTTCAACAAGACGGTGCCACATGCCACACAGCACGCGCAACAATGGACTTATTGAGAGGCAAGTTCGGTGAACATTTTATTTCAGGTTCGAGACCGGTCAATTGGCAGCCTAGATCGTGTGATTTAACGCCTTTAGACTGTTTTTTGTGGGGTTATGTTAACGCTCATGTCTATACAGACATGCCCGCTTCAATTGACACATTGGAAGACAACATTGAAGCATTTATTCGTGAGATACCGGCCGAAATGTTGGAAAGAGTATGCCAACATTGAACTAAGCGGATGGACCATTTGAGGCGCAGTCAAAGTCAACATTAGCATGAAATAATCTTCAAACATTAAATTATATGGACCGTACTATCGATTCAAATAAAGATTTCATGCCTTTTTCCGAATTTGATGTGTTTTTTTTTTTTTTTGGAAAACTTTCCTATAGCTTTAAAAAAATCACCCTTTACTTCCGAAACTTTGTAACTTTCAAGGTGGAAACCCTGAATATAAGAAATGTTTGTGAATGCTGCAATTTGCAATTTCATCCCACCACCGCAGTGCACTGTTGAGTGTGTGTTTAAATAATCACGACGATTTAAGAAACGCGACAATAACACCAGTATCGAATCAAACGCAGAATCACTCTTACCAATGGCTGTTTCTTTGGGCTCAAGAGGCAATTGAGTAATAAAGTCCTCTCTTGAAGGACTAACACCTTGATCGTCCCAGTCCTACTCCATGGCGCAGAAACCTGGAAGCAACTAAAAGCGGGTAAGGCCTTTAGTCTTTTTGAGAGAAAAGCTTTCCGCGCGATTTTTGGTCCTGTTGCGTTGATGGCATCTGGAGAAGAAGATTCAACGACGACGTTGAAAGACGTTCAAACGTCTTTGAATACAACGCTTAAGATGGCTAGGCCATGTAGAGCACATGGACACCACTGCTCCGGCCCGAAGAGTCTTCGAATCTGAGCTATTGGGACAACGTATCAGAGGACGGCGTGGGTTGACATGGCACACACAAGTGGAGAAGGACCTCAAGCAACTTGGAGTGCGCAACTGGCGGCAGCTGGGGAAAGATCGTGCTGGCTGAAGAGGCATGTTGGTTTAGGCCCAGGTACACCGCGGACTGTTGCGACACAAAAAGAAGAAGATTTATGAAACGGAAACGGGCATTGCCGTGGAGCAGTGGGTTAGTGCGTCGACCCACACGCTAAGGTTCCAGGTTGGATTCCCGAACGAAACATCTCGCATTTTTTCACCGCATTTGCCCCTTTCCGAGTCGCTGACAACACTCAAAGAGAAGAGTACTAATTGTCTATGAAAAGTTTCTTAAATCTCGCCGTTCGAAATCAGCAAAAAACAGAAGGTCCCGTCTGATCCTAGTCCCTTATGGGTTCTAGTGCAACTCAATCAATAGGCATTCCCGTTCTCCCAGAAACCCCAATGAAAAGAACAAAGATATAAATTTATTTTTTGTTTTCCTAGTGGTAAAATATACTACACATATATGTATATGCATTTATTTTTTTTTTAACAAAAGGAGAAAACAAATGTGTGTTGTGTTGTTTCATTTTTACATTTACAATTCATAATGTTTACAAGATTCACTTTCACTTTATTTTCATCTCTCCATGTATACATAGTACATACGTAGTAGAAAAATCTTATCCATTACAAGTCACTCCTAGAAATTTTATACTCATATTCTAAATATTTACAAATAAAATTTGCAGTGGCTAAGAGCTCAATACTCAATCATCCGTAAGGTGTTCACTTCGCTTTTTTTTATCTACAAGGTCTATAAGTTAATTAAGTGACAATCGATTAGATTGGGAGAACGTGTATGTGTATGATAAATCGAATGGTTGAAGCGGACTACAAACGCGGAAAGAAGCCAATGCAGCAAATGAACCTAGTCAAGAAACACATGATGAATTTGCACTTTCACTTTCTGGTAGACAAAAAAATAAGTACTAGGAACTCAGAATATCGTGAAACAGCCGTTCACTCAACTGCCCAGACAGTGTTGTGTCGGATCAATAAAAATTGAAATCTAACAGAAGATACCTCGCCCTCTACAGCCTATAGACTCGAGAATAGGCACGGGAAGTTCTTAATTTCTGACACACTTTGCTTCCTCCTCTCACGCTTTGCTTTCGAATACATTTTCTTGTTTTTATTAAATTAAGGGCAAATGTTGGGGGCTTAATACATACTGGATTATAATGTTATGATTTATGTATATTAACCATAAAGTGTTATCCTTACATCCTTACAATCTATTCTTAGGTAACTAAAATGCTGTAAATTAAATTAAAAAAAAAAACACATTACAAACGCAAAAGTCTCCTGTTTATGGACCCGGTTCGCTCGGAACCGAATTCTATTCATTCAAAATTGTGGGTTATGTGGGTTTACTGCATTTTCGATACTTCGAACTTGGTGTTGATGATTTCCTCATCGGAGTCAAGAACAGGCAACGCAGGCTCGGCCATCGATGATGGGATGTTCTCCTCCACCCATCGGAGATCATCTTCTTCGGTTGTTGTCGCCTTCGGTGGTGGGGTTTTTGGTCCGTTCGCATGCGTGCCACGCATTTTGACACCATATGCATCGGCTACGAATTGATCTTCCTCTTCTGAAATCACACAAAAGTTGTTTATTTGGCTCCATGCGGCGAATTAAAGGGTCCCTACCGTCATCATCTTCATCTTCTGGGTTATCTAACAGAGGAGTAAAGGCGTATCTCTGATTGTTGTTTGTGGGCCTCCACAAAATCATGATCACCAGCAGAAGCACTGAGAAGAGCACGTGCCAAAATGCAAAGTCCACCCAGATCTCTCTCCATCCCTAACAAAGAATACATCCCGCATAGTTTCAAGATACCTCTTTGTATCAGTCACTTACCGGTGAGCAGTTCTGTGTTTTGCGCAATCGAATGGAGTACAGCATGAAGATCACAGAGGCTATCACTGAGAAGATCAGTGTGTTGGTAAAGTGTCTGTACAGTGACAACTTCACCATGTTTCTGTGAATCAAAACGAAAACTAAATTGAAATCTGCACAAAATAAGCTCAAGTTACCTTCTCAATCGCAGTGTTCTTGTTGTTTGCACTAACGATGTGAAAATCCACCAACAAATTCCTGAATCCAACACAGCCAGCGGTATACTCGCGACAAGCAGCTCATGCCTCTGATCGTTCTTTGTGCGCATTTCACGTAAGTAACCCTCTACGCAAGCCAAAATGAAGTACAGAGCTCCAGTGCCTACAACCCGGTGCAACATTGGTCCCAAACGTGGTCTGCAATTAAGAATCATTCATTACAACAAAAAACCCAACCATCATCTTATTTCACAACTCACTTAACAATTCCAAAACCTAATGACATAATTATCACCAACATTCGGGCAAGCGTGCGCTTGGCACAGGACACAATTTCAGCAGCCAGTTCCGCACCCTGCACCGACACCCCACTTGAGTTGACCGATTGATATTCCGCGTAGAAGACTGCCTTCTCGAGCATTCCCAGCAAGATTACACCGCCAATCCAGAATTGAATTCGAAGCAAATCACGCCATTGCAGGAAGGACACTATGAGCCAACTTATGCCGTAGATCACATACACCAGACACATTGTTCCATAAAACTGTTGGATGGGATGTACTTAAGAAATGTTTAAATTGAAATGAAGTGAGATGTTACAGGCAGAAGTGGCCATTCGATGGCCGATAGGTAACCATGTGGTCCTGGAAGTTCAATGTGTACTGGCGCCGAGAATTCAACATTGTTCACCGGTTCTATTGTCAGCGCGAAGTCATAGATTCCATCCTTGGTTATAACGAAAACAGGATTCGATACCTGAAAAATGAAGGAAACACTTACATATACATTTCTTCTCAAGAAAGCAACATCACATTGAATGAGGAATCGATGCAATTAAAACTAAAGCAGACAAGTGTATAAAAGAAATAATACGCTGACATCTCCCTACTATTCAGAACCCTAAAAGGCTTCCAGAAAAAAATACAGGCGTAGGACCCCTAATTACGCGAGGCAAATCTCCTGCTTGATGGGAAGACAATCAGATGTCAACATGTCGGCAGGACAGTATGTAAAGATTCTTCTTTTAATAGCGCTACTGTCCAGATGACCGGCTAGTCCGATGGACCGGGATTTCAACCAACATGCCTGTCAAGCCAGCACGATCACATGCTAACTGCTTCTATTTTAGTTGTGCACTCCAAGTTCGTTGAGGTCCTTCTCGGATTGTGTGTATGGCATCTCAGACTAGGCGGTCCTCTGTTGCTTTGTCTCAATGGCTGGATTCAAAGACTTTAAAGACAGAAGCAGAGGTGTCCATGTGCTCTACAATGCCAAGGGATCTTAAGCGTTTAATCCGAGGATGCCGCCGTACAGCCTATAAAGCTCTTCGTTGAATCAACTCCTCCAGAGGACCATCAACGCAAACAGGATCAAAAATTCCACGCAGAACTTTTCGCTCAAAAATAGACTAAGGGCTGCCGCATTCGCTTTTAGCAACGTCCAACTTTCCGCGCCGTAAGGAAGGACTGAGATGATCAAGCTGTTTTACAAAGCCAGCTGTTCGAGAGAGAGCTATATTAGTCAATTGACTCTTGAGCCCAAAGAAGCAACGATTGGCAAAAGTAATTCTGCGTCTAATTTCGGTAATGATGTTGCTGTCCCTATTTGCTGAGAAGCTGAGGTTGACGAAGTCCTTGACTACCTCGATGTTTCTACTGCCTGGTGGTAAGCTCTGTCCGAGACTTGCATGTTGCGTTTCCGTCCTTGATGACAGCTTATACTTCGTTTTGTCCTATTTAGCGCTCCCGCTTCAATGCTAGCAAACGTCTCTTTAACGGCTCGTTGTGTTCGTCCAATTACGTCAATATCCGCTTAAGCTAGTAGTTGAACGGACTTTTGAAAGATCGTGCTTCTGGTGTGACTTGTGAGTAAAACACGATCTTTTCAAGAATGATCTTGAAAAAGTCACATAACAGAGCGTCGCCTTGTCAAAAACTTTTTTTTACATCAAAGGTCTCGGTGACTTCGTTACAGACCTTGATGGAGCAGCGAGAGTTCTCCATCGTCATCCTACACAATCTCACGAGTTTGGAAGGAATACCAAAACTAGACATGGCACTTTATAGCTCGTCTCTGTACACGCTGTCATATGCGGCTTTAAAATCAATAGGTGGTGTGGTATGTGTAGTTCCACAAGAGGAGACCATCGAGGCTTCTTCGCGTGACCACGAAGTCTGCACTCCCCAGGTAGAATCACGATGGCGAGTTAACCCGTTAGTAAAAAAAATCGTTTTCTTGCACACTTTTGTGACGTATTAGTCATAAACTTGCCAGAAACTTTCATTAAGTTATTTTAATAATTACTATCGCACTAGTTCACACGTCAGAGGTCCTAGGTCTGATTCCTGGACTGAACTTTCATCGCATTTTTCAGGGCGTGCGGTGCCCTTTTCAAAGTGCTGACAACACACAAAAAGTGCTAATTGTCTATGAAAGGCTTTTCAGACTTCGGCATCACGTTCATGCCTAAAATCACAAACGCCTAGAAAATATTGCTTGCAATACGCCAGTCACTTTCTTTTGATTCATCAATCGAAATCAATTTTCGTTCTTATCAAAATGGATACTATTCATTTGGGAATATGATCATCTGATTCTGAATCATCTGTTAATTGCAGAAAATTTCTTTTCATCAGAAGAGTGATTTTTGAAAATCGGTCATAATATTAACAACTCATGAAAAATGTTTCCTATTTAATTTTGTCCACCTAACAATTTTGCACGGATACCTCCACTGATAAGGAATGTCGTACGTGTACTACATAGCGTTATCGCATATCCGGTAGTCAACGACGTACTTGTGTCTACTTGTTCACCGCCTGAAGTTCCATCTGTTCACACTTATGTCTTAGTCAAACGCATGCAGTCTAACCTAATAACACCTCCTTCAATTTGCACGCCCTAGTCATAAATTAGCAAACTTCTCATTTTAAGCCGCATAGCCTAGATGTCGCAATCAAATACAACGCATTTTAACGAGTCACTCCAACAACACATGTTTCTGCTATCTTCTCTCTTCGACATCAATGCAATTGACATGGGAATAATAGGTGACTAATACACGATCAATTCTACGTGTAGACAGACTATTCGTCACTAATCCCACACTCCACACGTATGAAGGTCAGTAATATACCCACACCCACACACCAGTTATATTGCCCACATATCCATCAATCATAGCCAATAAACCAAGTAAACACCTGACCCCAAAGACTCACCGGTCCGATTTGTTTATTCTTTTTCACTTTGCTTTCGGCTGGTGTTGCCTGTTCTGGCTGGACGGCTGCTACCGCTTCATTACTGAAATGAAATTCGGGCAAAATGATATGCCCTCCCGATTGGCAGTCATGCACCGATGGTACCGATTTGATTTCCATTGTGTAATTTTGCTGATTGAGTCTAAAGTATCGCTGATCGTACTGCAAAAAAAAAAAAGAAGGAACACTTGTACACCGTAAACAATTGGAATACACATTTTGTTTACATTATTTGTGTCATCCATCAGACACATTCGTTCGGTCAGAGTCCAAAACACTGTGACTTTTGCTCCCGCATCCTTGGAATCACAGGTAACTGCGAAAATTGATAAATGTATTAATTGCAGTGTCCAATAAGAAATATGCGAGTATTCAACTCACTTTGAAGAATGATTTTCGAGCCGGCGAAAAGTGTCTTCTCCACCTTGGCGACATTGGAGGCCTACGAAAACAGAAACAAGTTAATTCCTTTTTCCCGAAATATTAATGCTAGATACACCAAAAAGCGACAAAGATAAGTTAGACACGTTCAAATCGATAAGAAAAAATGTTTCGACTGGCTACCAGATACGGAATAAAAAAAATTGCATGTGCGATTTTGGAAATGGAAATTTTGGAACTTTTCACTGATTAGCGAGTGTCACTTACAGGTGTTAGGACAATGTCTGATTTTCCTTGCTCGGATTTTCCATTTGCATAGCACAGTATCGAGGAGAGAACAAGGAATTCAATAATTTTCCACTTGGGCATTTTGAAAGAAATTCGGATATTTGACTTATTTTCCACCACTCAACAAACTACACAAAAAAATATTTCGTTGACGTTTATCTGAAATGTCTAGCGAGTGGAAGAGAGATGAAGTGATGGATGTGGAAGTGATGCCAATTCTTGGGGTGTGTCCTTTTTTTATATCATCATTTTCTTATTGTTCAAATTGTCAATTTCGATGTTTATAAATTATGTGTAAAATAAATGAAGGTTTTGGACATAAGCAAGTGTGGAATAAATAAAGTGGTGAAAAAATGTGCGTCTTATTTCCAAATGAATTACGTTCATTTTGCACAAAAAGCGAAAGACAAATGCTCATCGAAGCGTTTAATAAGTGCTTCGATGAAATTTAAACCCTTATGTATCTTTCTATCACGTGAGAGGGGCTGTTATATAAAGGACAGCTAATGCACGAAGCTGGCCCTTGACGTGTAATGGCACAGAAATCTTCTTATAAAATTAAAAGTCAAAGAAAATGGGAGGTACAAGACTACTGTACATCTGCACCAGCATATGAATCGATTCAGTCGATTTGGCTAAAGAAGTACAGTGTTCTTTCTTCTCCATGCTAAAATAAAGTCTTCAAAAATGATCTAGATGGCGTACTTGTGGAGTATTTGTAAATTCTCAAAAATTAATAAGAATTTTCTTGAAGGAACGTAACGTGACCACTCCAAGCCCAAGACAGTAATACAAATTTTCAAAACAAACAAGCCTATTGGTCTCTGTCGGGGTTTGATAGATTGAAACTTACATAACCACAATTTTCTTGTTTTGAAAACGAAGTACAAGCAAAATGTTTAGAAGGGTATTGTTAAATAAAATATTATCTTCAATTGAATTTCACTTGTTTAATTTCAAAAAACCTTCCATAGATTATCCCAGCAGCACACAAAGCAATTGCCGGACAGCTGTCATCCGCTCCGAGGCATGTTATAGCAGCAAGAGGTTACAGCATCTACGAACCAGATTATTTGGATGTGAGACTACGAAGCACTCATATTATGATTGAAAAGCATGTTCGTCTTATTTTCAGTCGCTGAAACCCAAATACCCACAGTACGAGACCATAAATGTGTCCATCAAAGGCTACGACTATCCCATCCTAGAGTCATATCAGCGTTACTTGCACAGTGTAGCGGAGTACTTAGATTTTGATATTGCCGATTGGTAAGCAGATGGTGAGCACCGATTTCGTTGATAATTTATGTGAGTCTTTAACAGCTATGCTCTGCCGCCACAACATACGCAAGTGCAACGATTCCGACCAAATTCAACGGTAGTTGATGGAGAATATAAGCTAACCATGTACGAGAGGAATATTCAGATCAACGATGTTAGTGCTCCAATCTATCCGGTGTTCTTGCGCATCGCGCAGGCGGCGTTACCTGAAGGCGTCAGTTTGCACGTGCAAGAGCACACTGATGATTGCGAGGAGAGGCGGTATGTTCCCGATAAGGATCTCTTGGAGCTCAAGGCACAGCTAGAAGAAATGCAATCCGCGAAAAAGAAGTAGATTTAGTGCAATAAAATTTGTTTACAAGAAACTATTCTATCTTATATATGTGGCTTGAGGCACTGGTTCGAAGGATTCGTGGCGAAGTTGTAGTTAGCGTGAGATAGAGAAAGAAAAGCGGATGTCGGGTTTTAAATATTTAATGCAGTGTTCTGGTCGCCTAGACATCTTTCAAACTAGTCGCAGCACGAAGTTCAGTGTCTGAAATAATTAGCAAAGCTTTTGTTTACTCTTTTCTGCTGGAGGAAGGTTTTAACTTTTTGTGTCCCAACTTTCTGTACTCCGGTGATTTTGTTTCTCGTGTAATTTAAAAACTGAAAACTGAGTATGAGTGTCCACACCCAACATACATTCAAAACCCTTCATATTTCCTTTCCTCAATGAAGGCGTATCATCTTTATTACAAAAAAAAATAATTTACTCTGTACATAACCTTAAATAAAAAAAACGGAATGAATTCTGTGTAAAAAAGAGTAAAAACCTTTCAAATAGTCTTAACAATTTAAAGCTCTCTTGTGGGGAAGTGGACGGAATGGAATTGAAGAAAAGTGTGTGCTGCTACACAACTCCAAAGTGAACTACTTTAATGGACGGATTGCTCTTCGTTTCTTCTTGTGTTGTGGGGGCATTTTCCTTCGTTGACGACAACTTGGCCATCCGCGGAAAGGATTCTTCTAAAATGCAAACAACACTTTATCATGTACTTCTCCACAATCTGAGTTAACGTTACCTGGTGGCAGAGGATCGAAGTCCTTTAGATAATCATCGTGTGGATGACAGAGCGGCAAGCTATCGGCCAATTCCTTTTTGGGATTCGTCAAGTTTCTTGGACGCACATAGCCATTTCGTTTCGGCGGAAGGGGCTTCTCTTTTCGTGGAATTTCCTAAAAGAAACCTACAAGTTAGATAAATTCAATGACAGCCAATGGAGAGCTTACAGGAACCACAGCCACTTGAACCGTGTCGGAGAACTTCACTTTGTTCTTCTCACTCGGATCCTTTTTCACGGGCAGTGTACCATTAGCAGCTGTCATGCTGCTGGACGGCGCATTCGATGCTATGCTCGAACCGTTCGAGAGGATGGACGCAGTTGGTTTTCGAATTGGCAGTCGGGCGGGAAGTTCGTCCATCGGGGTGAACATGATGGTTGGGGGTATTGTTCCCGAGACCAGGGGATGCTGATAGAATTTTGGCTGGAAAGTGTTGTTCTCGGGAATGCGGGAGATCGATTCGTAGCCGGGCCCATGTGCGGAGGCACGTGGAAGAATGTTATGAGAGGTCGATGGCATGTACGGGTGAGTAGGTGGGTTCTGAATCATCGGGATGCCCAGAGTTTGATCAGGCACCGGTGTCCATGGTGGGGTAGGCGAGTTTTCAATCGACGACGATATGTGCAAGTTCCTCAAGTCTGGGAGAGGTGGCATTGCTTGAGGTACCTTCGAGAAGCTTGTCCGTGCCAGGTAGGTGTCGTCGGATCGAAACTCCGGTGCCACTTGGGGCTGTTCTTTGGATGAATATGGCTCGGCAGTTCTTATGTTGTTCTCCGAAATTTGGCCGTTGCGGACGAGAGTTGCAGCCTTGCTGGTGCAAGGAACCTCAGGGTCGATCATTTTCAGCTCCGGCTTTGGGATATGTTGCGGTTGAAGACTCCAGCGATTGGACTCCACCCGATGGGCGTAGTCACTGTTTCGGAGCATCATCGCAATGCGACTTGTACTTGGTCCATCCGTCTCCTCAATTCTCTGATCTGATCTCTGATCTTGTGCGGCTTTTGGAGGGCGGGATAGGGTAGCCTGTCGACTAGCCGATGGAATGTTTGAATCAGCTGATAACGACACTTTTAATTCGGGCTTTGGAATGTTGATTTTGATGTTCTCGGCGTTGAAAACTTTTGACTTGAACGATGGCAGAGGTGGGACGTAGTTCTTGAGGGTGCTGACTGCTTTTTCGTGCTTCCACTGACCCATCACGCGATGGCTGCTTACGCTTTGCTTTTTGCTGTCGTCATACGACGTGCAATCCGAGTATGAAGACTCCGAGTAGGAGGAATCTGAATCGCTGCCGCCCGAACAGCTTTCGTCGTACAAGAGCTCAGCTTGAGAAATGGCCTCGTTCGACAAGTCGATGAAATCGGGGTTTGATCTTGTCGCTTGAAAGAGGTCCATGAAGAGATCGTAATCTTCTATGTCCATGGCGACGTCAAATGCTTCGTGAAAGAGGTTGTTTCTGAAAGAAAGGATGCAGTTGTGAGATGCTCGTATGAAGTGCTAGACACGGCTTACCGTAAGAGATAGAAGAAGAATCTCCTCTTGATGTCGTACACTTGGTCGCTGAACTCATCCTTTGTCTCCTCACTCAGTCCATCAGTGAACGTTTTTAGCGCTTTGGTTAGCAGCTCCAGTCGATGTCTCTTGAGGTCCTTTTGAGTGAAAACAAAATTCGCGATTTTGTGCAGGGAAATCAGGCACATAGCACCATAGGTTTCCCAATTCATGGCTTGGAGGAGATTAACGGCCTTTTCCAGATATGTCATCGAGAGGTATTTGTCAAGGATGACGTCCGCTGTCAATCCAGAATTGTGGAAATCTCCAGCCATTCCGGAACCACAAACGAACTTCAAGCAAGCAACAGGTCCCGTCTCGAAAATTAACAGAAGAAAGCAGTCGGCTTGAGCGAAGGGAAAGGGGAAACCGTGCAGCTCAGGTTTGCGACTGAAATTCATGTCCAGCAGCATAGGTTGAATGGTGAAGTAGTGAGAGAGATCCAGCAGGTTCAGGGGTGTCACGTCCTCACTGATCAGCTGATTGGCGATGGGCTGCAGGGCAATATCGAAGCACTGGAACTGAGCTCGGTCATTGGCCACCATTATGATACTTGAGTCTGCGTGCCAACTGCATTCCGTGGGGATCTGGAAAAAAAATGTCAATACTTCGGAATGGTGTGTCTGCACAGGTTGTCTTACGATTTCAATCTTTGGCAAGAATCTGCTTGTTTGTTTCACGAGGTCATGTATGCACACGTAGCGGTCGACAGTGCCCAGAAAAAGCTTCTCCTGATCAGGACTGAACTCAAAGCAGCATATTTGAGTACCCATCGGAATCGAGGTTATGATCGCTCGTTGCATCTTCCCCTCGGTTAGCTCGTACGAGCACACCTCCGCACACACCTCTCCCTTGCGTGAAACCTTCTCTTCGATAATGAAAATTTGATTGCCACTAGACCGTAGAAAATCCACACGCAGTGGATCATTCTCCGACCAGCAGTACGACATCGGTTCTAATTGTGCGCTGAAATGATACACAGATGCCAATCGGAGTACGCAGTCTGATTGGAATTCTTACTTTCTCAATTTGAATACATGAATGTTGGCTCTATCCTGATCCCTGACTGTTGGGCGCCACGGAAACACCTCATTTTGCGAGCTCTTTGTCCAAACAGCAATCAAATCAGACCCCGGATTGACAGCCAGCTTTCTAGCCAGTTTCCGCTCAGACGTGCCTGGTATGAGAACGTGAAATATCTTCGGATCCATGTTTGCAATTTTTTCTGGCACAGCTGCCCGCATATTTGGCTTTTGCAAATGCAGCACCGTCACTTGGTTCGTGTTGTACGCCAGAACTATGTGCTGGCGTGTGAAAATAGCTAAGTGCAGCGAAAAAAAATCACAACGAATTAGGTGAAGAAAAAAGCAGAGCGTCAACACTTTCTCACCATCAGTGATCACGTCAGCAGCTAATTTTCCTATGAGGTACTTGTCGTATGCCATGCAGAGGATGTCTCCCACGTAGATATCCACTGAAATATGCACGATCACACCATTTGCGAAGAGGATTAACAGCACAGATCCCGTACGCCATTCGGAATGGACAATTTTCTGCGTCTGCAGCAGTTCATCCAGTTTCTTAACGTTGTCTTTGAGGCGCGAGTTCTTGTGATTCTTTAGGACAACTTGGCAATCACGATTCTCTGCATATTCACGTTTGGCCTGTTGAAGAACGTTATCTGGGTCGTAATCTCGATTTCGCAGGTACTTAAAGGCCCCATAATCGGTGTCTTTGATCCGAATTTCGTCTCTCGTTGTCCAAAAGTGACATTCACTGAGGAGCGTAATCATTTCGCTGGTTTCGGATATTCACAAAGTTTATTGCACGATTATTTGTTACAGCGGGTAAATAAAAGGAACATAATAAATACAACTAAATAGAGAAACGGGAGAAAATAAAATTTAAAAACATAAAATCAACGTTGACACGAAACGAAAATGAAAATAAAAACAATTATGACATTCTATTGAAGTTCTTTGATGTGGCCGTGAGAAAGTGGGGCGCTGTTGGCGTTTGAGGAAATGTCAAATTTGAAGTGGAACGTATGTGTGGATTTTGTATTGGGGAGACGTTACAAAATGAAGTTTCAAAAATGAATGCAAGGAAATTTTGAAAAATGTAGTTCGTAATTAAAAAGAACTGTTAGATGCTTTTATTGGGCATCCCTTGCGTAGATGGCGAGGAATCTGCAGTGGGGTTGACAAGGGAAAATTGTTTCCCTGCTTTTACTCGTTTTGCAGTTATACGCAATCGCCTTGGCGGTAATCAAATAACTTCGTCAAACATTTGGTCTGATGCGAATTTACAATTCTTCGCGAAAAATAGCGGTATACCAGATTATGGCAAAAAACGTTAAACTCGTTCATAATAAGGAATTTATTGTATCGCGGTGTTTAGAGATGTGGTAAGAAGACTTATAGCACAAAACAGGAAGTTGTAAACAAGAACATTCCTAGAAGAAAAGAACTCAGAAATTTTCGTTTCGCTTAGTTTGGATTTATACGGAAGAATAGCAAAAGGTTTTTCCTGGAAATCCGAACATTGTCAAGATATCTACTGTCGGACGCCAGCTACATGTCACTTGTGTCCTTCATTTCCTCTTCCCTGCAGATGTAGTCGTTGATACTCGTAAGATCTAACTGAATGTTAAGGACGGTCTTTGAACTGTTTTACATGGTTTACAGCGTCCGGGTGGTATAACAGGTGGCTAAAGAGTGTCGTCGATTATCTGCTGAGATTTGTTTCTTGTAAAGAAACCTGCAAGAAATCTAGTACATAGACCTCCCAGGAAACTTTGATTGAATGCCAAATATTGTATATAAGAATATCTTTAGAGTAATTCATAAATCGAGAATGTTCTAAGGAAAGCGGTACATCAGAAGTAAGTTTCACGAGTAAAATGAGCTTCACAGGTAACCTTTTCAGCACACTGTTGGGGACAGCCAAAGGGGCATCTCATTTGCGACCCACCCCACCATACAAATCACTTCTCCCTATTCTCGTAAATTGTTTCTTTGAAAGAAATCTTTGAAACGTTACTTTTGTATCGATATCACAAACCGAAAACGTGTGCTGCATAGAAAGCGGATGTCGAAGATAATTGCGTTACAATGTTGAAGCTAAGAGAAAGAAGTTCGCAAAGCACATACAAGGTCATTGACCATTAAGAAACCTTGAGGAATTGCTAGAGTGTCGTAGAAAATTCCCTTCAAAAGGTCTACAAACTCAGCATGAGTTATCTGTTTTCACTTTCATTTAATTTGCAAGATGTAAAGGCAACAAATTCTCCTAATTAGAAAGTCACACAACATATGTACATTTATCTAAACAATTGAATGAATTCACACAATTGTCACATGTGCAAGTACTTGCTAAAGAGAGGATATAATTGCAAGATAAATATGCGCTGTAATTGCGATTATCTTGGCGATAAGCCTTACTCCGTGCAATTTTTTTTGTAACTTACGGTATTATAATACATTGTGTACCGTGCAAAAGACGCAATATGAATCGAAATGGTAAAAACTGTTCCCGTGATTCACATAAGTATTGGAGGGTGCTGGATAACAACAGATGTGAAGTAAGAGCTAAATCCATGCAAGAGTTTGTTAGACAATGTGATAATTCAGTGCGTGAGGTGGAGATTGCTGGTTCTTGGGAATGTGATAGCATGCAACGATTATGTCGCTCTTGTGCAAAGGAGACTGAAGAAACCATTAGTAATGTGATGAATGTTTCCTGCGAATTCGAAGACTCTTTGGGAGGAGCAATGTTGTCCATTGACTCTACATGGCTCTAGACACTTGACTTGTCTCATACAATTGCATATAGATTTCGTCCTTGAGTCTTCTGCTTCAGATATCATCAACACAAACCGGAAACTGGAAAAGACTCATCCTCATCCGTTTGGTCCATACTTTCGCACCATAGAACGAAACAGGGATGATGAAGACGTTATGTGTAAGCTTGGTAGGGGTAGGTTTACTGCTCAATTGCCTGTGAAGCCCAAAGAGACAATGATTGAAAAGAGTTTTAAGTCAGTACTTATTTTGAATCAGAATATTTACTTGGTACCTGATGTGGACAAAGTCCCCTACTATCTCGAAGTCGTAATTTTCTACAGTAACATCCTGGCCGTGTTTTCGAACTTGTCCGATCCATCTCAATGACGGCTCAAAAGCATTGCAATATCTTTAAATGCTTCATTGATCGCTGTACGCCAATCACGCCGCAGTGTGCCAAAAAATATATGACCTTTTGGAAGTTTGTGCTTTTGCAAGACCTTAGTGGTGGCGTAGTGGTATGTAAGTGCGTCGACCGCCACACAAAAAGTCTATGTTGAATTCCCTGAGGGAAAAACTCCCCTTTTTTTTACGGCACCACCTCTTTCGAGTTGCTGACAACACTCAAAGAGTATCAATTGTCTATGAAAAGCTTCTCAAATCTCGCCGTTCGGAGTCGGCAAAAAACCTGTAGGTCCCTACTACCCTATATATCTACTCGTAAGAGAACAGTAGGACGCACAACACGAGTAGTTGCGGACTGTAGTGCCACTCAATTATTAATTAACGTCCTGGCCGAGTTTTCGATCTTACCACTAAGCCCATTTTGGTCACCTGCGTTAAAATACCTTCAAATGCTTCATCGATCGCTGTGTACGCCAATCACGCCGCAGTATGCTAGAAAATGTACGGAGTTTTGGAAGATTGTACCTCTTGTGTTGGTGGCTGAGTTTTTGCAAGACCTTATAGTCACAGTTGTGAAGTTCACTTTGGGACTCCGAAATACTTTTGGAAAAGCCACTGACTTATGGCAATTTTAGGGAGCTAAAATCTTCCTCCAATTTTTGGAAAACAATTGAAGGAGCAAAATTGAAAATGTAAAGTAATAGACTTCCACTTTTGTAGGTGATTTTTATTTATTTATATTTCGGTTCGTTTCTTGACCATTTAAATATAATAGTTACAATAACATTAATAATAGTAATCATAGAATGTATTTTAAAGGATAAACAAATAATTCAAGAAAACAAATATGTTTCTCTTTCTCCTTCGTTTTTGGTTCTGTTCTTTTGATTATGACTCTACGTCGGCAAATATCAGTTTGTGTAGCACAGTTGAAAAAAAAAAAACTAAACTTCTATCTATTTACAAACATACATATACAACGAATTTCAAATTAACACACTTCTCAATGTTTCACAAGTGTCTTTGTATATAGGTATATATAATTTATAATTTCAATTAATAATAAGAATAGCAGCCTTTTTCGTTATCGTTTTCAAAACTCATTTTTTTCTCGACATTTCGTTTTCAATTTCAATAAGTATCTCAAGTAAATCCAATTCGCTTGTGTATTTGGTCGAAATATGGTCTCCATCATCCACTCTTACGTATCTACGACAAGCATTTGATAAAAAAAGATAAACACGAATGCTTTAAGTTCCCTAAAACGTTTGGATGGGAGTTGTTTGAAAAAGTATACACTCACAAAGAAATCAGATTCGAAAGGTTGCTCTAATATTTAATATTATCCGAACCTTTCTTCAAAACTCTATATATTTTCGATAAAACAAAACACAATGTATATCGTAACATTATCTTACTTAGTAAATTACACACAAATTGTTTGTAAGATCCATAAGCATCCTACAGATCTACAAGATCACAAATTATCGGTTCTTCCTCTGAAAGCAACAAAAAGTATGATTTGTTTCTCATTTAAGTTTTCTTTTCTCTGGTTTTATTCTAGAATTAATTGTTGTTGTTATGCGTGGTGATGCTTAATGTTCTGATTGCAACACTACTCTAGGGGTTTTTTTGTGTTTAGCGATAAAGGTATTGGTTAGGTAAGATGGTTTGTTTGTTTGTTTTTTTGTTTTGAGGTGGATAAGTGATAATCAGTTGCGTTTGCGACTGTTTTACCAACCGGCATCCAGGAAGCCACTGTTAAATCTTCGGGTGAGCACATAGACGACAGCCTCGTATGTTGCCATCATTATCGCTGTGTTTGGTATCTGTCGGACTAGTTGAGTGGCCAAGCCTCTGTAAAAGAAAAAAGAAAGTTAAAGATATCGTGTTATTTGACGTCGGATTGTGGGCTTTAATTTTGAAAAATCCTGTCGCCTATTTGAAGATAAACCTCAGAAATCGAAAAAGAGAGGAGAAAAATTCCACCGTTCTCCAGATGAATCCGTGGATTGTATGTAACATTCTAAAATAAATAAAGAAGAAGCAGTTTGAGGCACGTTCATCCACTTCATCCAGCTTTCGCTTGTTCTTCTCAATCAGGCATTTCTCTAAACTTCCTCTGTTTAGTTTGTGCTCAATTTTCTTTTCTTTAACGCAAAAAATTCACATAAATTCAAAAGTTCTAAACTGTTCATTGTTTGAAAGCAGCTGTACACGGTGCTCCATAGGTCAACGATCTGAATATTAGACAGACTTTCAGAATCACATAAACGAGTTGCTACACTCGATGACGACGAAATGCCTTAAAAAATAGTGCTCTCTGAAATATAGTATATTACACATCATCGCTATGGTTAATAAATAAAAATTGCTTTGTGTTTACAGCTTTGATGTGAGGTTAATGCCACCATGGAATTACTAATGATCTCTTTAGCTAAATGTACGTGTATGCAACTATTTAAATGTTCATAAAATACGTGACACATAAAAAAATTGCGTCTTTCAGCGTTTTGTATTTATAAATAAACAATACGCAGAGGGAGGTCTATGTGATTCATGATACCGTCTGCTAGCAAAATCAGATAAGATTGTGTTACGATTTAAGAAAAAAGAAAAAAGATTTCCCTTGATTTAAATTCAGTCTCTAATCAGAGTTGATAGACGTATCTAATCAAATTCTTGAATTTGCGTGCGTTTAAATGGCTCGTAAAGATAAAAACAGATTCAAAGTCCCAAAGTGTACTAAATGATACATTTGACGGTAATAAATGGAATCGGTAATTAGGTAATTTTATTACATCTTGCAAAGGAAACTGCTAATAGAATTACGCACGTCTGTTTCGTCAATCGATTTCCTTTAGCAATGTATTCATGCTCTTTGGGAGCTAAGGCTTGCATTGTGTGAAGTTCGGTAGATGACTCTTAGAATTAATTAATTACATTTGGCCATATTATAGACTTGTGTGAATGGTGACACTTTACCGTCATTTTGTCGGAAGACATTACTAAAATCCCATTTCGCCGTTAAAAGTTATTTACGTTTGAAAATGAGTAAAAATTCGGAACATAATTGTCATGATTTAATTTTATTTGGTAGAAAAGGTAAGAAAGCGTCCAAAGCCACTGAAAAATTGAGAAGTTTCGGTGCTACATTCATTCGTTTTCGAACAGTGGACAGACGTTGGCTACAAAGTCTATTTATCCGATGCCTTTCAGTCCCCACACGCGGTGACCAGTACATGGTGTAATTTAATTTTAAATTTTAATGCGACAAGGATCTCACAGAACAGGATTATCAATTTGTCAACAAATAATTTGTAAGCTTATTTCGAATCGAAAGACAATGACGTAGGGAAACCATCACGTTGGAAACGATTTCAAAAACACTGCACATCTAAGGAGTCAACATATGTCGCTCAATTTGAAAGACTGTGCAAATATTCAGAGCTTGTCATACTGAAGAAAAATCACCCAAACAAATATTCTATTAGTTAATTTCAAATACATTTATTTGTCTGCCCTTTAAGTTGTCTAAGAAAATTGAATTAGTTGTCTTCCTCTACAATCACGTGTTCATCAAACCACAATTCTATTGCACTCATCCCCTTTAACCATACAATCAGCTTTTCCTGCAACAAAAGGTCACTGTCGCGGCGAGAAACCTTCAAAGCACAATTTCTACAAAAGGAATGCAAAACTTCGGGGTGGCGGTAATGTCGATGAACCCCTCCATAGACTGTTTTAATGCAGTGTTCTACTGCACAGACTCTTCCCTCAAAGAAGCCCCGTAACTTGTCATTAGAAAAAAGATAAAGATGAATTTGTCTGACCTGGGTGGGTACTAATGTACGTGCGGTTGGATTAAGCTAAAAGGCATGCAAGGGGAGAATCATTAGTGAAATTATATGACACAGCATTATTCTACAAAGAGCGCCTTTGACTTCTGCATTCCTTGGTTGTGTGGTTCAGTGTCCAAAGTCTACGTGAATTTTCATCTGGTTTTTGCAGCATTTTAGATGATAATTCCTAGCGCATGAGGTTCAGAAACAACCTCCACAAATCGCACAATCGTAAAAAGAAAGCACACCATATAAGTTTACCTGTATAGTCCAGCTCGGCCCTCCTCTTTCCATACTGTGTGTAGTGTCTGCCAAAACTTATTGTACTTATTACCCTCCTCCCTCAGTCTTGTCCTCGCCACTTCGTGTGGATATGCAATACATGATGCAATTGTCTTTGAGGTAGCCCCGGCTAACATGAACTCGAGAAAATCTCTCGACGTCTTCAAATCACCCGGATGATGTGAGCCATGCCATTCCACCTGTGTAACAAAAATGCGATTAGATTTAACGGACACACGGGAAAGTATGTGGCTAAGGATGTACCAATTTTGATTTAATAGCTTCGTAGATGACAAAATGTACAACCGTCTCGGAGATGCCGACGTAGCTGGCTGTGATGCCCTTGTAGAAAGCCATTACTCCACCTTGTGCGTAGATTCTTGCGATGCATTCCCTGACGGTCATTTGAACCTTTGAATTGTAATCCAATTGAAGGCGGGTTTTAACGAACCAAATTGGATTCGTTGCTGAAGACGCAGCAAAGCCTGCACATGACGCGCTGAGTATGTGCACTATTGGTGAGTCTGGTCGTATGATTCTGTACAAGGAAGGAAAGTGAGACTAAATGATAAATTATGAAATGATGAATAAGTTACCCTAAACTATTTAACATGGACTTAGTCTGAGAGTAAGTGCAGAAGTAAATTGCGCGTGACGGTGCCACTCCCACGAGATTCGGACCCAGTCCCTTGAACAAGGCACGTGGTCCTTCGTTTTGTACTATATGTCTGCAATGATTCACGGAGAAGGTTAAACATTGACTAGAGAGAGAGAGAGAGAATATTTGTTCAACTTACTTGAGGCATTGAACGATGCTCATGTTCTTAGCTGTTGACGATATGCCGCAGTGAGAGATTGCCATTATCTGAAAGCGGACAATGTGCAATGATCAGAATGGATTGTCATGGACAGGCGAGTGCATTACATTGAACACACACATAGACGGGAACGGAAACATAAGCAAAACTAAGGAATAAAAAAAGTACTACCCTCCGGACACCCCCAATCACCTGTGGCTGCGGGCGCTTTCTTAGGATGGTTGTGCATAGTTTTCGTCGCTGTTCTGGCCGCAAAAGTGCCTCGGTTTGATTGCATCCCTGTGTCTCTGGCAATCGTGGTGGCGAGACAAACGACGATGAACTTTGTAGGCGGGTTTTAACAACTTCTAGGGGACATGTTAAAACAGCTCCAACTGTACCAGCAGTTCTGCAAAATACAAACAAAATTAAAACTTCAACAAATTGCCGACGTGAAACCAAAATAAAATTAAAAAATGATTTTCAAACAATTTTGCCTCGCGGTAAAGTTGAAAAGTGAAAATAATCTATGATCGAGCAGTGCTTAAAATAAATTTGTTTTTATATCTTAACGCCGATATCATGGACGTGGTCGGGCGATGCTTTGAATTTAAATTCTTTTCTCTCTGCCAAATAGGAGAGGGGGACACACCGAGAATAACAAATGCAACCTCTGCTGATGATCTTCAAGACGAAGACGAACACGAACAAAAATACAATGTTTTTCCTGAAATTGAATAATGATGTCAAATGGCTGTGTTCTGTGTGCATTTAAAAGTTTAATGAGATCTCGTGTAAGGACATTCGTTGACATTTCTTTTCGTGCGTTGTAAAAATAAAACACGTTTCAGTTGAATGCATGGGTGTTGATAGTTGGCGATGGGTGAGTTCTGCATTGAAGCCATCATTTTCAAAACTGCTGCGGTTTTGTGGAGATATAAAGGAGCAATAGAGAGCAGTTGAATTTAATGTTTCATACTCAAAGTGCACATTTTCACTGCGTAAATGCCATTAAAGTTTTCAATGCACTGCCATGGCATTCGTGGTGCAAACTGTTCTTAATAGCTGTGGGAAAAAATCTAATTGGACCATGAATTTTATCGCTGATTGTGGTGTAACTTAGCGCCTATTAAAATTTATGAATAGAAAAGTTTTAAAATGTAGATTACTTTGATAATTTTTTAAGTGGAACCAATTTCCAGCTGGAATTCTCGGTTTTCCCCTGATAATTATTGAATTATTAATTGAGCAGCAAATATAAATTTATGAGTGATATTCCTTGAAGGTCACAAAGTCAAATGATTTCATTTAAAGTAACTCCATACTTCTCAACCTATCTATTTCTAAATACACTACAAACAAGTGAACAAAACCAATTGTTTATGTTACCAGGCCGATTCCTTTTGTAAACAGTGTGAATATTCAGGAAATGCTTTTGCTTTTTATTTAGAAACGTACTTCTTAGCCCAATGGTGCTTTAGAAGTATACCAACAAATGTTTCCAAGTATGACCACTTAGTGTTTTATTTTATTGACCACAGTGTCTCGTGATGTAGGCACAGTGGTGGATGAAAAGTT
This sequence comes from Eristalinus sepulchralis, assembly GCA_944738645.1. Taxonomy (NCBI): domain Eukaryota; kingdom Metazoa; phylum Arthropoda; class Insecta; order Diptera; family Syrphidae; genus Eristalinus; species Eristalinus sepulchralis. The sequence continues at coordinate 11,177,604 of OX122883.1, read as the reverse complement.
TATCCGATAACAACGTTCGAATTCTGCATTAAGCTGTTGTTCCTTCTAACTCACGAGTGCCCTGTAAAACTCAAATTAAGAGTAGTTGTTGAAGAAGTTCAATTTATTTCATTGTTATAAATTGAAGTAAACCTTTGACTGTCGAGGTTAAGAATAGACCACACCCTACGACCCAAATTTGTTTTTTTGATTTACTTATAAATAAACTTAAATTAGTTCGAAAGTTTTTTAAAATTGTTTTTATAATGAAATTGAACTTTGCGAGTAAATAAATATTGTTATGTGTTGGCAGCACTGATATGTGATCATCTTTTACTTTTTTTTATTTCTATTCATTTATTCCTTGAATACTTAATTCGTTCATTTAATTCACTAACGAGTTCATAGTGCAAACAAAACTCTATTTTTCAAAATTTGAATTTAACGCGTTTTATTTCATTAAGCTAAGCACAAATGGTTTGAAACAAAACACTACACACGGTAATTTTAAATTATACCGGACTGATAGAAGTGGGAACTTGCCGTGGCATAGTGGGCAAGTACGTCGACCCACACGCAGAAGGTCTATTTTCGATTCCCGGCAGGACACCTCGCATTTTTTCACGGCACCACCTCTTTCGAGTTGCTGACCACACTCAAAGAGTATCAATTGTCTATGAACAGCTTCTCAAAATGTCGCAGTTCGGAGGCGGCAAAAAACTGTAGGTCCCTTCTACTCGTAAGAGAACAGTAGCACACAACACAGCTAGGCCCTGGTCCCCTGTGGGCTGTTGTTCCACTCAATTATTATTGAAACCCTTAAAACGCAAAAATCACTAAAAAAACTTTTATCTTGCAACCCCATTGAATTTTTAAATTAAATTTTAAATTATATTTTACTAAATTATATGCAAAATCAATTTTTTGTGTGTGTTGAAGCGCTCCATAATTTTACAAATTTTTCGGTCATAAAAGTGAAATCGTTATAATTTCACAGTCGGGTAAAACTTTACGTTTGACTGCATTTGAAAATAACTCATAAGAGCCTTTCAAAAACATGATTTTGTAGAATTTAATTGAATTCTCTTTGACAGAAAACCTTTGTCCACACAGCGCATAACTCTGTTATGCTTCAGAAGAATGCGAGTAATGCCTGCACTGTGTGTGAAATATGAGCTCCCAACTGTGCACTTGCTTTGACAAAGTCAAATTTGATATCAAAACAAAGCGCTGTCAGAACGAATATTCCTGTCTCATACAATATCATAGCAACGCACGTTCAATATTTACAACACCACCCATTTGTTCCTCGGTAAATAACTAGAGAAATAGCAAACACATTCAAATGAAACCCAATAACCAAAACAGCTGGCCACTTAAGTGACAAGTACGTGATTGCAAATATTGAATTCGTTTCTATTTCAGTCGAGAGTTGAGATAAACTCAAATAAAACAAAGTAAATATCGCGAAACTACAAGCCGCGCCAGCAGCAGCAGAAGGTGTTCAGCAAAGACTTTCACAAAATCCTCTGCAAACTGATTACCTTCTTGTCTTCGAGATTAATTCAAGTAATCCAGATTGTATGAGGACATCTTTACGTCTTCTGCAGCACACGTCGTTTAGCCACCGAAAATTTGTATTTTTTCATGCGCGGCAAAACCGATCTAAAAATAGTTTTTTTTTCTTCGTTTTCAGTTGAACTCTGAAGCGCATAAACTTTGATAACAACTACCGGCAGATAGTCCCCGCTAAACAAAAAGTAAATAAAAATAATGAGCATTGTGTGGTGCTGCTTTTCACAAAGCCGGTTCCAAGTGGTTTCGAATGACATCTCTGCAGATAACCTCTAATCTGGGACGGGAGGACGATGTGAACGTGTGCACATGGAAGCCATATTGAGTCGAGTAGCCGAGTGAAGAGCAGATAAAGCAACAAAAAAAAAAACAATTCTGTTATTAAATTTGTCATTTTCGTGTAATTAAGTGCATACACGGTACATGTCTCTGCGCTACGTAAACAATGTCGTTTAATTTATTTTGACCACCGTTGATGGCGAGTTTTCGCGAGACAACAATTGGGAATATAAAATGAGCTTCGTGATGCATGTGACTCATTCACAATTGTTATTCGCACTTGAATCAAACATGATTATGGTGAAGCGAGAAGAAAAACATGGGAAATGCATGTATGCGCCTATCGAGGGTGACTTGCATTCTAAATATAAAGTACTTGAAACAAGATAACCTCGGTCAGAGAGGAAAATATTGTGTAACACGTCAAAAAAATAGGAATATCTGAATTTTTAAGATCGATTGTGGAACATGGCAACATTTATTTATTGGATACAACAGTTTTCTCCTGATATTGTTTTATTTTTGCTGAGAATAGTAAAATGGTAGATATGTATTTAGTTTTTATTATGTTTGCAGTTTGCAGTTGAATGAACGAACGTGACTCTTTTGTCATATCAGACAAATGAGTTCGAAGACATCTATAAATTGTTCACACAAACCAAGATTCGTTTTATTTCTACAGATTTGTTTAATTCTTTAATCAATGAGAATTCTGTAATTCTTTATTCAACTGTGGTTCTTTTTTTTATTATACTTCTGCGATAACACGGAAGTAAGGTTTCTTCTTTTTTTTAGATTATTCATGCGAGCTCTGTGTAAACATGACATAATCACTGATTATTTTTACAACGTGCAGAGGGTCTTCTTCAAGTGAATTTTCTCAAAGTATGCGCCAAGGGTAACTCCATAAATTTTATTCAGCACAGACTTGTTTAGCCTTCTGGCAACTCCGACTCTACTTACGCATGTTCATCCGTGCAAACAACCCAGAACTGAGAAATATGAGTTGAGTATTAGTGATTTCTGTCTCTACTTAAAATCAATTTCAACGAGATACATGTCGGACATTATTATCTATGACTTTTTCCCATTCTCTAGATAGCTTCATCCATCTCGCACTTCTGTCGTTTACCAGCAAAAAAAAATGAAAAGTGCTTTACAGCGGCTCTTCTGTCGGCCAACCTTTTACAATGAGGACAGTAAAAAGTTGACTAAAACAATTGGTAATTACAATGTGCCTGTTCCCGGCTACATAGTGGGTGCCTTCTATTTCCTCAAATAATAAAGATGTCCCCCCAGCACATAAAAACCTTTAAAATCACTTCATCAATCAATTAATATTAAATGAATTATTTTGTTAGTGGCGCCCCCTATACGTCCCGGAACTTATTGAGTGATGTTTTATATTTGCCCGAATTGGTCCTGGAACGAGAGAAAATACCCCCCAGAACATACTCTCTAATGTTGCTGTACCTCAAGCACACGGCAACATTGGCAAACATCGACAAGTTACAGAACATAACCTAAATCGCTACGTGCAGCTTTGTAACTATTTATTTGGTTTTCGCACAAACACTATACCGACAGCAAGTCCACAAAACGCGTAAGCTGTTTGAACACCAAAGCCTCATGCAAATCGTGAGTTCACTATAAAATAAATTCTGAGCGCAAAACAAACTTTAGGGTACGTGCAGGTTAATGAGACAGATGGCAACAGCGATTTGTGCTCAGTCAAGAGCAAATTTCAAAATGTGCTTTTTAAAAGTTTTAGAATTTGTTAACTCTTTCAAATTGCAGTCAACTGCATAATGTGTGGGATGTGAAATGACATTTGTTGTATATGCGAGCATTTGAGCATTTTAACAGTAAGATAAAGAACACATCCATCATCATCAACACATAAATGTGCGTGCTCGTTAACAATATTTCTCTGATTATTTTCAAATCTGTTCATTGAGTTGGAAAAGGTTATTTCCTACCAGTTTTCATTAAGCATATGAAGAACTTACTAAGAAAACTTATCGGACTGTTGTTGTTTGACTCGTTCTCTACACGGCATTTTAAGCGTAGAGTTCGAAGATGTTTAATTAGACATATCTCGCCGAAGGTTTTCAAAAATAATTCCTCACACACAAAAATACATGCATTGCAAACCCAGAATTTGTAGAGGTACGAGTATGACATCAATTGTGAAAATTGCAATTTCCAGCATTAATCTACATTTAACGAACAATTCGATACAGATGACGAACAATACTTCTAGGTAATGGAACGGTTGAAGCTAAAAGACATGTTCAAAGGACAAATTTACATGCTATGGCCTTACATCCCCACTTCCACGTTCATTTAAAATATCACTACTTTGGCATCGAACTTGTAAAATAGTTTATTATTATGATTTTGAATGTTCATCTTCTGTCATCGACTTCAGGAGTTTGCGCGTTTTTGGATTTGCTCCAAGCAGTTCGTCGTTTCTTCTTCTTTTTCTTGTGGCGCTATAGTCCGGAGTGGACCTGGGGCTCAACCACCATGCCTCACCAGCCACCACGATCCTTCGCTAGGTGCCTCCAGTTGCGCATTCCAAGTTGATCCACTTGTGTGCGCCATCTTAGCCTAGGCCGTCCTCTGTTACGTTGTCCCAATGGCTCAGACGCGAAGACTTTTTGGGCCGGAGCAGTGGTGTCCATACGCCTAGACAAAGCAGTTTGTCTTAAACCTGTCAAACGGTTACCTGTCTTATAACGAATCTTTAAGAATATTGCCACCACGGTAACGATCTGTAATATGGAACCCTACTTCGATTCACGAACATCCAGTACGTTGTCCAGGGGGGTTCTTAATTACTATGCCAGCCCTAGCCAGCTCTTTCACTTGTACGCTGCCTACAATCTCTTTGTGTCCGACCAAGTTTTACATTATTGCGTTTAAGAAGAAGTAGTGGGTAAGTGCGTCGACTCACACCCAATTCAATTCCCGGACTGAAAACTTCGCAATTTTCAAGGCACCACCTCTTTCGAGTCGAACAAAAATAATTTAAGCAAAAAAAAAAAAAGATAGGATCAAAAATCGAAAATATTTGGGCTGAAATGATTTATGATATGTTTGAATCTATATTACTGATATTTGAAGCGTTGCTTTACAATCCATAAGGATTAAGAAGTTCTTTTTAACGCAGATTTTGATGACGTGGATTTCAGCTTGAAACACACCGTAGGACTTGAGCCCAACGGTAAAACGATCCTAGCGTTGGGACCGAAAGCCACACCACTCCAACAACACAGTCCATGTTCGATCCATCTGTGTATCAGAGAACGCAGCTTTGGAACACCGTCAGACCAATCATACAACCTTATATTTTGACCATAAAAAGTTTACCAAAACAGTGCTGCCTAGCCATAATTTTTGGCATTGTACAAATCATGTCTCTTTTCTCATAAAGTCCCTGGTTTGAATACCCTTCTTAAAACATTGTCAGAGGGTGTGTTAATTTGTATACACAGACCTCAACACATTTGACATCCACCCAGACGAAAACCATTGGATTTTATTACAAAACTTCTTCCTTGAGTTACACTATAGGAGAGAGAAACAAACAGTTCCGAAAGAAAAGTATTCAGTTTCGCACAAGCAGGACTGAGTTCTACTTAACCCACCTGATGCGGATGTTTTCATTTGTTTGGATCGTGTTCTTTGGGAAGAAAAAAATTTCTTGATTCGATTTTTATTTTGTGACATTAAACCCAACGAAAATATCGCAACTTCCCTTCAATTTCGCAGCCTTTCATTATCTCAAAAGAACTTTTGGAACATTTCCGAAATTCAAAAGGCAGACTGATGAATTTTCGTTCGAAATCTTTTATAAGTTTAATGATCCTCAAAAAATTGGGCCACACCAGCAATAAAAAAATCCTGTTTCGTTAAACTGAAGTTCGTGCTGACCTACGACAACGTACCTAACAATTAATTACCAAGAACTCATAAAAAAGTATTTGAATCCAATGCACCTCATGCCCCATTAAGCCATAAAATCGTTACCGTATCTGAGCTCATAAACAGCAAACGTTTGATAACGAATCCAAGACAGAGCGAAAGAACGAGTGCAAATAAATACGAAAGAAACTGTTTACGGTGAGTTTACTTTTTCTCATTCCAACGAAGTTGTCAGTACCTTGGCTGGCACGCTCCGCGGGTGGGTGATGCCCACTTTGGGGACAAAGTTTACATGGAATTCCATTTGCCCCAACTACCGCCAAGTAACAACCACGCGGAAGGTGAACTTGAAGGGCGTGCACACTAGGGCTGCTCGGCGTGTGGGGATCTCATTAAATATAAAATGTTTACCTCATGAGGCGGCCTTATCGATTAGTGCAAAACGCTGGTTGGGGACAAAACACGTGCCAAAAAGATGTCGTTCTTAGGCATGACTTGAGATGTTCTTTTTCAAGAGAGAGACTTTTTTTTTCTGTTCCGCCATGTGTGGCAATAACAATCCCAAATCTGCTGCCATGGGAATCTGAATCCATTTGGAGAAGCTCCACAAAGTCATAAACACCAATTTGACCTTCATTCTGTAAGGATTCCCTTCTGATTCGCCTCGGTCTGGGCATGACAACGCGAACCACAAAATCGACCTTCTTCCCCCCGCGTGCTTTGGGTAAAGTAAAGCAAGCAATTATTAAGGACGACAGAGTGCGATATTCCTGCTGTTGGCATTTAATGCCATGTCGGGCAGCTATTTTCTACTCACTTAATTTAATGGCAGTTGTCGACAGGGTGGATGCCTTCAACTCCGGCGGCACTGTTTGACATTTGCCTGGTTGGACTGTGTCATTAAAATATGTTTGATCGATGAGTAACGACCCCGTAGGATACAAATGTAAATTTTGAGGAGGTTATGAGTTTGTTCTTAAGATGAATTCTTTTCAATGAGGTTTGCTTTACATAAATTTTCAGCTAAGAAGAATGCTCTTATTTATTTAACACTTTGACGTCAGCAAAAAGCAGAAATTGGCAGCTCACTCAAGGGTAGCCAATAATATCTCATCGTGTGCCCACCAAAAGTTTGACAACTCTGCAATAAATATGAAATGCGTCATGGAAGCATGCCGAAAACGAGGAAAGTTTTGTTTTAAAAAAATTTGAATTACGAAATTGAAGCAGTAGGAAGGCGGCTGCCTTCTTTTTTCTTTTCAAGTAATGGTGAGGCTCACAATTCATCGTCTAAGTTGTGAGTACGTAATTCAATGAGAGACACCATTTGCAAAAGGAATGAATACACGAATTCATTGATTAAACATTTGATTAGAGAAACGGAATAAATTACATTCAGTATTCAAAAAGCAGTGTGTGAGTAATGAAATTTTGTTCAGAGCACGCTTAGGTTTGAGTTGAAAAAGGCTTTAATCGGTATTTCGGATTTACTGTTAAACTACTTCATGTTACGAAAGAAAAAAATGAATTTAACAAAACAAGAACAAACCGTGTTGTCAAAGGTAATTTTGTGAACATTTGCAAAGATTGGTTTAACGGTTAATAGAAGCAAGACCAAGGATTTACGACCAGGAAAGGAGGAAATTCAACACCGAAGTCTTAGACAAAATGTCACAATGGGTGCGTATAACTGTGAGGTAGTCTATTTTTTTTAATTCAATTCAATTCAGTTCTATTATCCATAATACAACATTTAACAATGCTGATATTTTTCTGCGAAGCCGAAAAGCTTTTCAGCAGAGGTTTGTGTTTCAATTATTAACAGTTATGTTTATTTAACCTTAGATTAAGACATATAATTCATGATTTTAACAAATTAAAGATAAATTAATAATTAAAAAAAGAAGTTTATTGATTTGTGTTCAAAATATTTTAGTTCAATTAAAAATTAAAGTAACAGTAAAGTAAAGTACTTCAGTTATTGTATGTAGAAGAAAATGTTTAATACATTTTTTTTTGGTTTTGGGATTTCTGATATTTCTTAGTTTTTGAAGAAGTGCGTCTTAGGCATTACCTTCTGCCGTAATTATAGCGAAATCTAGGTTCATTAAGCATCCCTTCTTGTATAAATTCCGTGGTTAATTGGCCTTATGAATCGTCTATCGTCGTAGAACTTCAATATAAGAATCATCTTAAAAATGTCATTGGACTTTAAAGATGTCATGTTAACTATCACCGCGAGTAGCTGAGTGGCTGAGGCGTTGCTCCATGCATGTACTCCATATCTAAGTTTGGATTCTACTAGTCCAAAGTACACCTGTTTTAATACATTGCTTGTGGAATGGTACTTTGGTGTCTTTCTCGTAACTCCTCAGTAGGTAGATTGCATATAAAATTGCTATCTATTATGACTCCTAGGTATCTGTAGCGTTCTACTATCGCTATAGGACAGCTTGCCCATGTGCTGCAGGTTGAGTTCCTGCAAACTGCGGGTTTCTAATCTGCAATTATAATTGTTGTTGTCTCCAGGGATCTATGGCACACTACTATAACGGGATCGTCCCATTCGTAAAAGGTTTGGCTCTCTTAAAAGTGCGAAGAAACTCATTGGCATAAAGAATAAACAGAACAGTAAGCAATTGACAAACAAAACCCTCCCAATAGCCAAAAGAACACTCTTTTAGCCCTTAATTGTCCTTTTCCTGCAATATGGCACAGAGAAATAAACTTTGACAAAAGAGGACAATATTGATTTTGGTTGTTTCAAGAGGAAAAAAACGATTGAGATGACTGACTAATAAATCACGGATGGGCACTTATGCTCTGGTCCGGAAAGTCTTCGAATACATCCCCGAGAGACGGTGCAGTAGGGGAAGAATGCGACTCAGTTGACGCAAGTAAGTGGGGGGACCTTATCCAACTATGAGTGCGAAACTGGAGACTGCAGACCACAAAGGAAAAAGTGTAACTTCTTGAGTAACTATTCTTGTTGTGCATGTTATTTTTCCATTACAAGCAAATGTGATCTAGAGTTTATCGCTGACTATGAACATCAAGATTTAAGGAATTTTTTATAGACAGTTAGTACTTTTTGAGTGTGAAAGGCGAGCATTCAATGCACAAATCGAACCTGGAACCTTTGGAGTGTTATAGCATTGATGTTAACGGTCACATTGATTTATTAATCAGGGATGTCATATATGCCTGTGCCTTCACACAAATCATATCGAATGAGGGTTGCTCTTATGTAAATAAAGAAGCTCTTCTCGCATGCATGTAATTAATTGCTTGTCACTTTATATGTAAACGCATCACGAATGAGATATGATTAGCACTGCCGCTTGAACGCACGCTTCATTAAGTATGCACAACAGTGCATTTCAGTCCCAATTCACAAAAGATGACATTAACATCATGAAAATGTTGTCAAGTTATTTTGGGACTAGTATGCCTCACACATGGCGTTTTATCATTAGAGAACGGTAAATAATAACAGCAGAGGCACGAAAAGGGTTTCAGAACGCAAACAAATCAGAAATCGGAATAGAAAGAAAAATAAATAGTCTGTGTGTTCCTTATAACACACCATTGTCCCTCTAATCCAACGTCGCATATAGTTTACAAAAGAGAAAATAACCCGAAGAACTTAATTTCATATGATATCAAAGTTATTGCGTTATGTTAAAACAAGACCAACTATTTCCTCTATCACCGCACTCATCGCACAGAACGAATAAATTAGCAATAAAATTCATTCGCGTGTTCTTCTAATAGATTCATTACCTAAGCAAGCGGCGATCATTAAATCCTCAAATATGGTAAAAAATTGCGAAATCGCTATGCATTCGAATTTTGCTACATTTCAAAGAATTTCACCATCAAAATAAAGTCTGGTTAATAATAGTGAAATGCTGGTAAACAAAATTGTGCTTCTGTTGACGAATAGGTCAACGGATGCCAGAATTGATTAAGACCGTGTAGATTCGAAAACAATAAATATTGTTTTTTGTTTATCTTGTGAACCAATGAACTCTGGCAAGTTGTTGTTTTCCCATCTTTACAGTGTGCAGATTTTATTTTTGAGAAAGCAGAATTTTTTTTTCTTTCCCATGCAGGGCATTTTATTTAATTACACGTGAATATATGAATGCATCAAGAAATACCAGTGACATTAAGTGAATGAGTTTCAATTGACAGAGGATTCCTGGAAATATATTAAATAATGATGTGACTTGCAGTAATTGACAAACAATTCTGAAGTTGCTAGGCTATGATGTTGCTGCGCAACTGGCAAGGTGATTGAAAACAGTACCACTGATACTTATTGAATCAGTTGATAATTAGACTCATTCGATTGAGCTAATTGACTTTAGTGTTGTTTAGTATAGACAATGAGAAACTACATTTTGATGAGATTCAATGATGATACGAGTCAAACAGTGCTGCCAGATTTGGTGATTCTAAGAACCACCTTCGCCACTTTTTCATGCTTTATAATTTCACATTAGTTTCTTTTACACGTTTTACAATCTTTCAATTAAGCCAAATAGTTTCTTTCAAAAAACAAAAAAACAAACAGTAATGCCTTCACCGTATTTCTGTTTAAGTCATTAATAAGTGCACATAGACTCAGTGAATTCAACGGAAATAATTTGAATTTATTTGACTGCTGCTCTTAAATATAATAACACGTCATTACACCATTACATTACATTACATAAACCTTCGTGGAGAGATTGTTTGCTTTTGCAAAGTTAAATTAACACCATTCTGTGAGGCACGCTTTCGGTTGAAAATTTTGAATGTTTGCTTTAATTAAAACTAACAACATTAACCCCACACTTGTTAACATGGCGTTAACTTTACTGCTTTGAGTTAAATCAGAAGCACAAACGATTGACGTCACTGTCGACTGACAACCTTTTGACACCTGAGACATGCGTTTGCAACAGAAAAATCCTCTTATTCAAAAATACTTATTTCCCGAGCTATATTTCACGCAATTTTTGGTGTCTTTCGATCAGTTGATTCTAGAAAGCAATTTGTTTGATATTGTCCACAGTTTGTGAGGATTTCATTGCACATGTTCGTCGGGTACACAACTTACAACTGAAATAATTTAAATGATAAATTCCGTTTAAATTATGTTCCAAACTTCCTTTCTGGCTAAAATTTAAAGAATTATTCATATTAAAGCGATTTGAACATTCTTATTGAACACAGTCGGTTTTTGCTTTTTTTTCTTTTTCGTTGTGAGATGTAAGTATTCAAAATAACGCCTAAGAACCGAAAATTTTTTGAGTGAGGGGTAGAAAAAAGAACTCTAAGCAGATCAAAGTTGATCACATGTATTCACATATGCTGCAAATACAACGGGCTGTCAAAAATGTTTAAGTAGCAAATAAAACTTAGGACGCATGTCTTTTTAGGTGGATCGACAATAATAGTTTAGGTGGTTATTTGGCAGTTTTAAAATTATTTCGAGCTGATGACTCAAAAGAGGACTTTAAGACGACGGTAAAAAAGCAAAATGCCAATGCAGGGTTAACTCCGTATTAAGGTTAATTAATGGTCGACTGATACATTATCGAAGATTTTGATGCTTAAATTATATGCCACCTCTCAAAACACAAATCGAGCAAATCATTCTTTATAAGCAAATGAATGTGCAAGCTGAATGTTTGATTTTACTATTTAAACCCAATTTATCCTTTTACTTTGTGAATAATCGAACAAAGTTAGCAAGACTCTTCGAAAAAACTGAATTTCACATCTGCGCATTGGGTTCTTTGTGCAACGTATGACGATACTCTTAAAGTCAAAGTTCTGTTTGTAATGATATTTTTTTATTTTCACGTACGATGCCGTCGGCCACTTGCCACTTGACATTGATTGAATGAAACTTTGTCTTGTATAAGAGAAAGTTAAAAATTATGTTGTATATAAACCAGAGGTGAGTGCAGTTCACTAACAAGTTGATAAATAACTGACAGAGCTGTCTTTCTTAAAACGTTAAGTTCATTGAGGTCGTCAGGAGTAATAACGAGTTCGCTTGTGCTGATTCTGCAGAAATAAAACTCACACATTCGATAACTGGATCCACACCATTTCTGGATTCTTCTGGTTTCTAAAACGACAATCATCTGCTCGCGCGATAAGAAAACGCATAAAATCAAAAATCCCAAGGAACTGGAAAGCACTAGATTTGAAAATGAAAGAAAAAACTTGGGATTTTGAAAATTTGTTTCTCATTTCTGGAATGTAATGACACAATTATGTCAAAGAATTGAAGAGAGACAGAGAAAAAAGAAAAATGATTTAGAAATGTAACGAAAGACTCACCACAATACTGTTCCGTCAGGGATGGTCGAATACTGCATACCAGCGGGCTGGAAGCAATTTTCGGAAATCATCTGCAGGTACCATCGTATAGATACCAGAGAAGAAGCACGTTGAAAACCAGTCGACGGCTCTGAAAAGAAGTTTACAAAAAGTGAGGCTTGCAAAGGGAATACAAAACAATTGCAGTGTAGTGAATAGGAGCATTGCTGAAGAAAAGGATAATTTTAAGAATAGGAGCTGAAAATATGCCTACAGCTATCTCTCAGGTGTCTGTGCCGAAAATTCCTGCAAAAACCCACTCAATTACTTCACAAATTAGCACATTTCTTTTCACGGGCCATTATGGACTGCAAGTTTTCTCCTCTCCCCATTAGTTCCACATCACGGGTAGACTTAGTTCACGCGCTCACGATTGATTGCCAGACCATTTAGTGGCGAGCACAATGAATGGATGCAATTTACAGTCTAGACGTTTAGACAACTCGAAATCATGACGCGAGGTGCAAAAAGTCTCTAAACAAAACGTTCGCCTTAGGCGTGATTTGAACGTCTGCAGATAACCGGAATGTGTTTAATTGAACGGGAAAATATTTATTTTCGATGTCCACAGACCGCGGCTACCAAGACACGAGTCTATTCGCATTTATTATTGCCGTTTGGCGAAACTGTGCCAAGGACTATTTGTTTATTGGCTTGACTGCCAGCAATTTGCGTGCTTAATGGGACCGATGATACATGGCATGTATTGTAGATCTTAGGTGTAGCGATTTTATTAGGAAGCAAGTGAAACTGTTGGAGGAGATAAGAGTGTGGTCTTGTGTCAAGAGCATTATCGGGATTTTATGCTGTTGTTGATTCGGAATTTCCTTGAAATTATCTGCAACGGAAGAATCAATAAAGGGTGTGTTTTCCGTATCGGTCATCGGAAAGCGTGATAAGTTATCTTTTCTTGCTTCACAATTTAAAGGGAGAGGAAATGAAAGCAATTTGTGCCTGTGTTGTGGCCATTTTCCTTCTTCATAAATAAATTTAAGGTTTGAGCTCAGGATGATTTGTTTTACTCGTAGTTGTGTGGTCGCCATCAATAGATATGAAAGTCTCCGCTATTGTTCTCTTACGTCATCTACCTATTGTATATTTTCCTTTAGGAATCTTTACCTTTCTATAGTTCATGTCGTCACAGTGGCGTTACAGCCCACAAGGGACTAGGGCCTAGCTTCCTAAGCAGCTACAAGTATTGTTCTCTCATGAGTAGAGGCGACCTGACGGTGTTTGAAAACTCCGAACGACGAGATTTGAAAAGCTTTTTATAGACCATTAGTACTCTTTGAGTGTTGTCAGCAACTCGAAAACGGGCGTGCTGCGAAAAATGCGAAATGTTCAGTCCCGGAATCGAGTCCGGACCTTCGGTCTGTGGGTCGTGGCACTTATTCACTAGGCCACGATGACCATACACAGTCGTCACTTGTTCCCTAAAAATCTTACGCCTAGCCTTTTCCCACTCCTCCAGCCTCTGGTGAAGACTCTTGCGTTAAGGAATGTTTTTTTCCAGATGAGTCACCCCGCCACCAGGTCTTATAAGGATTTGTTCGGCAGGTTACAGGGACGTCGTTGACGGGTACGTTCCGTCCATTCCGACAACTCTTCAGTTGAATAGCGAACTACACTGCCCCGGGATAAAGCAGGTCAAAGTGTAGAACAGCGAAAAACAGACAATCGCAGCGGTAGCTCTGGGGATTTGTGCGTCCTGGTACGCTATCCCATTTGTCCTGTCTAGGTGGTAGTCTGTGCTGTAGTGCATCTATATCACGAGCCTTGTTATCCGCCGCCTGTTCTTCTCAGTCGTCCGCAGTTTACATCAATAGCTCCCTCCTAAATCAATTTTTCCTAGTAAATCTTGGATTGGTGTTCTTGACAGAAAAGTCTTTTGACAAGATCGTGCAAGTGGCTATTTGGTTTCCTTTGTCGTGAAAAATTACTGCGACTGTGAATTCGCTTGCTTTTGTCATTGAAAACTTCTTGGCTGACTGTGTTTGATACAGATTTAGCGATTTACCGGCGTTGGAGGATTTCAAACAGTTGGTTTATTCTTTGAAATATGCATCCGTTGCAAGCCCCTCTAAGTCCCAAGACATGATACTGCTCCATCCGAAGCCAAAAAATAAGAATTGCAATTTTCAGTGGATAAAAATAAGACTGCAAGAAGCTCTGCAGTGGCGACAACTGTCTGAAATTCATGATGCTAGTCCACTTGTCTGCACGATGTTATTGTCGAATAGTCTGAATATTTTTCGAATTGCCAATTAGTGATTTCGTGGTCGCCGTGGCGTAGTGGTAAGTGCGTCGACCCACACGCAGAAGGTCTAGGTTCGATTCCCGAACGGGATACCTCGCATTTTTTCACGGCACCACCTCTTTCCAGTTGCTGACAACACTCAAAGAGTAACAATTGTCTATGAAAAGCTTCTCAAATCTCGCCGTTTAGAGTCGCCAACTGTAGGTCCCTTCCACTCGTGAAAGAACAGTAGCACGCACAACAAGAGCTGTTGTTGTAGAAGCTGGGCCCTGATCTTTGTGGGCCATAGTACCACTCAATTATAATTAGTGATTCGTTTTGTTTTGTGCATTCAGATTTCGGAAAGAATTGAATTTTCATTTTGAAACCACACTTAACTTAAGCTGATATTTTAAACTTTCAGGTGGTACAGAACTTTCCACAGGTTTCATCGACAAATCGAAAAAAAAACGTAATAACCATGTACAAAATCACATTTAAAAATATTTTTTGCTGTGATTGCGAAGAAAAGGAAAAGCATCCTTCATATTATTTGGCGTTTATCCAACTATCGAAGAAAGGAAAAGAAATATGTGTCAGGGAAATTCATTTCATAACCCAATACAACTGACTGATGCTCATATCTGCAGGTTCATATGTAACAAAAATTAATTGGGTTTGAGCCAAGAACACTATTCGATCTGTCTATTTTCAAAATAAGTCCAATTATGTTTTTGCTTTCCTATAATTTCGTGCTGTTATTCTCACTTTGGTCTTATTTTTTGATTATGAACCAATTAAAAAAATTGTTTCAGGTGTAAACAATATTATTTTTAAAACGTCAAGGAAGTGAATTAATACTGGTAGCACCTGTTTTTTCGGGAATACGATGAAATTCTATACTCTGGTCGGGGAAAGTGTGTACAGCAACTTTAATAAAATGACGTCAACATTAGTTTGTAGTCCACTTACATATGTACATACAATAGAAGGTAGGTTGAACATTTTTTATCGTACCTATGCAAATAAGTCACGGGTACCAACAAAAGATACGATAAAAAATTTGTCAGCTGCAGGACTATTATTAAAGTTTGTGGGATCTAGCTATTTGTGTGAAGCAACTTTTGTCTTGTCTGCGAAAAATGTATTGCAAATTGATTTCAAACAAAATTGAATAATTCAGTAATAAACCTTAATTTTGCGTCGACATGTGTTATCAGATGCAGAGAATCGAAATTCAGCCAAGTGGGCTGCACACGATTAACCGCATCCAAAGTGTGGGTGGATACACCAGTCAGCTTGCTTATTTTGGCGCTTGTATGTTGGGACGGGGGTATTGACTTCATTTGGGCAGTAATCAATAGCGTCACTTAACGTGCCCCAAAGTGGGCAATCATTTTGTTAAAAATGTTTTTAAATTACTTTCCACCCAACACGAAGCACGCAAAAGTCCCGGGAAACTAGGTTGAGAACCTGGAAATTAGGTCACGTAAAAGAAATTAGAAGACCATTAAGAAATTGCATAATTGACACTAATTGTTAAACATAAAAGCGATCACCAAATCCAGGACATGATCAAGCAGGAGGTTGCAGGACCAATATATCTATCCAAACATATTTCATTCTTCTAGAAAACGAGAAATTGTTATAAAACTGAAAGCGAAGTTATTTCACGACAAAAAGTGAAGTTTTTGCACCTTTAAAATGAAAATTGACTTCACATCTAAGAAGTGCAGATTTTTGTTTGTTTGAAGTTATTTCCGGAGTGAAGTAAATTGCACTGCTAGGATGTCGGAACATAGTTTTACTGATACTAACTTCACATGGGTAATAAATTTATACAAGTGGGTAATAACTTCACATTGAAAAAGGGAAGTTATATCCCAGCTAAAGTAAGGGCAGTGATTTCATAAATTGTTTTTTTTTTAATTTATCTACTCATCTAAAGCGCGTAATAAGCTCTTAAACCAATTATTTAGCGGGGAACAATTTAAATTGTTGAGTCATTTCTGACATAAAAAGCATCAGCGTACTGAGAAATGATTGAAAGGAATGCCGCGGTCAGCCTGTTCTCTTAAATCCAACTGTATACAAGAGCAAATTTTAATCCTTCACGACAATGCCGTCAACATGTTGTCCTAGTCTTTTATACGAGCCCTTGTAGTTGGCCGACTACAAAGACTCGAATAAGATGTCTATAGGTAGGGCCTATTAGGTAGAGGTATAACGTTCGATAATGAAAAGTTTAAATGATGGCTCAAATATTGCTTCAACAGCAGGGAAAGTACAGATCTGGGCAAGCGTTGAATACACAATTTATTGTTATACATAAATTATGGTTTAAGTAGAAGTAATTCAAAAGATGGGTTTTGTAAGCAATTACATTACAATAAAATATTTTTTTTTAAGTTTTTTTTTCAACAAGGTCCAACGTATGCAAATAAGTTGTCTAAACGGTGTCCAGATATAATGAGTTTTTGTTTACTGCCTCTGATATAATCTCAATTAAAACGAAGTACAATAAAGCAGACGTGACCGTGACTGTTTAGGACCTGAAAATAAAACTAAAGTACCGCTTAGGATATAATAAGTATCTGTTTGAGACTAATAAATTTGTTTAATGAGTGATGTTAAAAACTCGTTTAGAATTTGCAACTCAAAATTATAGTCATAAAACTACTTTAGTTGAATTTCCCTGAACTTCGGTTATATCCAGTTGACTTCATTTCAGTCAGAAGATTAGATTAGATTTAAATCGGAGTCAAGCGATTTAAATGACTGTAGAGTTTTCGAGAAAGACATCATTTTAAATGAAATGGAAGACCTTGCTTGTTCAATCAAAAACGTTTAAAGATGTGGAAGTCATTCTTCTAGCACAATCATTGATTGAGTCGTCCCAGTGCAAGCAATTACACATTTCAAAAACTTATATTGCTGACATTTTAATGAACCATTCTGTTCTCAAAAAGAGAGTAAAACTGCATTAAAATGTATTCATTTAAAAAGTCATCAGCCAGTTATCACAAATCACAAAAACATCGAATTCTCTTACTTCCTTAAATAAAACATCCATTTTACAGAGGTTGTTAACCACTTACATTGAGCTCCAGTGCAAAATCAACCATCGCTTCCGATTTGGAGTTCACATCCCAAAGAGAACACGTTCCCAAGTGCTAATTGCTTTAAATAAAGGAAATATCTTCGAAACGTTACCCGCCGCTAAGTGTGTACAATCATTTTCAGACACCGATGTGAAATTATGAAAATAAATAACGTTCTGTGCGTCAAGTGGAATATTTTTAAAGAACACAACGCACCAACAGAGACACGCGATTAATGCGTGTCGGCGATCAGCTACGACGTGGGCACGATATTCTTGCGGCATTGTCATCACAGAAAGCTCATGTTCGAAAAATCAAACATAGCTCATTTTCGGTTATGCCAAAAATATTTATCGTGTGTGCGCATTTCATTAAGACGTTCGTCATAATTTCCGATTCTAGCCAGAATGCGGACGCATTAATAGTTTGCGCAAATGGTAAGTGCAAACTGAAAAAAAAAAAAGAAAAATGAATCTCTGGGACAGATTTATGCATGCACTACGCTAAGTGGCATTGAATGCACTCGAGAAATGATGAAAATTAGCAGCATGGACGATTGAACTCGCGTTTGGTGAAAACAGAAATGCTAATTTTATGCAAATGATTCTGTTAACCGGTTCGGAATTTGTTTGTTTTTGTCGAGAGGAATTGGAACGTTTCTTTTTTTTTTTTACAACTCGTCGAGTAAACAATGACCCAGACGGGAGCATTTTCGAAAAATCAGAGTTCAGTAGGCGATTTCAGTATCAAGGACAAGATTGATTGTATCGAATTGTTGTGTTTGTACGCAGTAGACATTTATTTGAGTGTGGCCGCCATGAATAGAATTGTAATGTGTTTTGACCCGGCCGATGAATCATTATGACCATTTTTTTTTGTTTTGACAAGTTCGTTTATGAAAGCGAAGAGATTTTCGATTCGACGGCATATGATTTGTTCGGAACGGAATGTTGGAAAATATGTGTAATTGGATGTCTGCTTGCTGTCTTCATCCAGATTTTCTGCAGATGTGACTTTATGTATAAATGTCACAAAGCACAGATTGTATACTAAGCAAAAGTGTAAACGTTGTGATCAGATAAAGTCGTCTTTAACGACATCTTAAAGTCTACAAACAATTTGCAATTCATGTTAGAGATAAATCGAATTGAGGTTAGCAACGATTTTCTAACATTGGAAGCAGACAAAGCTCGTTTTAACTCTTAGAAGGCACTTTTAATATCTGAAATTTGTCAGTTGTCATTTTTTGTAGAAAGTTCATTTGGTTTTATGACCACTGCATTACTTTATAGATAAGAGGTGCATAGAAAAATTGGGAAAATTGGAATAAGATTCGTTTTCTTGTTGTTTTACTTTAAAAACTCCTTTAACATGCGTTACCCTCATTAGTAAACATGTCAGAAGACGGAGGTTTTTAGTTTCTTTTTGTCTAAGCAAATATTTCGAAAAGACTCGGTACAAGAGTTTATAAGTGTTAGCATCGACTTGTTAAATTGTTGGTGAAAAATTTCGGTTACAAACTATCGTCAAATGAAGTGAGGCAGTGAAATTTTATGCGTTTGGTAATAAGAGGCAGATCATTTAGAGTGTCTTTCTTGTCACAGTCCACTTTCACAGTGACAGCTATTTCCGGTTCGAAATCTTGGCAGAAAGTCAATATCAAACTTCCGCGGTATGAAATGAATTGCTTAACACTTGAAAAACAGTGGGAAATATTGAGAACCTATTTCCGAGGTACGTTCTTTATCTTGGTCATGTGATTGACTCCGGAACTGCCATTTGACGTCTTTGATATTTTTTTTTTTATGAAACCGTTAAGGACCCATGTTAAAGCAACAACTCGATAAGCAATTAAGTCTTATATTATCCAAGAATTTCATGAGCTACAAGCCTTAAACCATCAACAAAAATTTTGGAAGTGGGGGCTTACAGAATAGACAAATACTGGAAAGCCAAAAGATACAGTCAGTTAAATAAAGTTGCATAAAATAATTTAGTGTTTCTTCCTAAAAATTAAACAACGATAAATGAAAAAACAATAATTTAGTAAATTTAATTGATTTGTTTTAAATAATCTCTATAAGAAAACTTGCATTTAGCCCACCATGTATTCATTGCGGATGGTAATGTAAATGTAAAAAGTAAAAGTTCCTCTGTCCCATTTTTTTTTTTTCAAAAAAACATCGTCGCTTTTGATATACTCACATTAACGATTCAAATATGATCTGAAAAGTGGTGGTGGAACCTATTTACAATTATCCTATCATTTACTACATCGAACACTTTTAAACAAGGACCAAAGCTTTCAGTTCAACGAAGCACAGTGGATAACATCAGATAGCACTTTTCAAAAAAAAAAAAAGAAAAAAAAAAACTTCAAAACATTTTATCAACTTAATAAACTCATTTACGATCCAAATGGGGCTGTGAGATGTGTTTAGTTTTATTTTGAGTTGTAAATTATTTTTTTTCAATTTAGCAGTGAAATGTGCAATGTCATTGTGTATTAACCAAAATTAATGAGGTATGCACGATTACACGGATCCCATTTTTTTGTAAAAATCATTTTAACCAAATATTTCCGATTTTTGATACTAATTATTGTAAAAAAAATCGTATTCATATTATTTCGTTATGCCAAAATTATTTTCTTTCGACGTCCATAAGTGAATCTGGCAGCACCAAAAATTGAAAACTCTCAACTTGACATGTTAACTCATTTCTATCATTCAAAATTAAATTGTGTAACAGGCAAGTTTTAAGTAACGAAAATTGAAAAGTAATATGTCAATTATATTGGGTGCATATTTGTAATGATACCGCAAATGATAAATTCATTTAATCCAAAAACCGAATGGCTTAGAGATTGAGCGGATAACAATCTTCTAACGATAATCTTTTTAATCCCAAATCACAAATAAAATCTGACCACACACTAATCGGCTTGATTGCAATCACCCTTAATCGAGAGATTAATGGATGATCTGACTGATGCCACTTTATTTAAATCACCATCAAGTTTCAGATCAATGCTATGTCACCCAAGAACGCAATTACCTACAATCGAATGCAACAACAGGTAATCAAATTCCTTGCAAAAAAATCGTCAGACAAGAAACTTTCTCCATTTGTCTCCAAAAACCGACCTCCACTCATAGGTCCATTCCGTTTGTTTAAGGTAAGAAGACTCGTAAGCGCACAACAACAACAAGTCGTATCTCACTGAGTAAATCAGATCCATTCTACAAGAAGCCTAATTATCATGCACCACACCATGTAATTAGGCTGGCTAAAGTGGCCATTTAGCAGAGCACTAATTGAATGAGTTTTCGACAGAAATATCCCCAGTACAAGGTTACTAATTAACATCCCGTCTGACGTAAAACAGATCATGGATGCGACGCAGTACACGCACAGTGTTGATATTACACATCCCTCCTTCTCCGGCAGCCAGGTGCGGTGCCGGGTTCTAATCTAATCAATGGCACTTCGTATCAATTACAAGCTAAACCTTTTATGAGTGTTAATGAAATTATTTGTTACCCTATTGACAGTAAATATTGGTCTGGGCGAGCGTCTAATAAAAAAAATCCACGGCTACGCATCGACACTCTCTCCTGGGAATTGTTGGCGCTTGTTTGCGGAACGAGTGAAGTGCGGCTGCTTTGCTGAATTGAAATACTGTTTGAATTGTGGGGGGAGGGGAATTCAATTTGCAAACTGACTAAAGCAGCCTCATTTTCGGATTGAATTTTCTTTCAGTTGCTGATTGGATTGTGGGAGGTAACGAGCAGGTGCAATTTTCGTTATTTTCAGAGAATTTGAATTCTGCTTGGGTGTGCTTTGTACACAGCTCTCCTGACTTTGATCTCTAAATTAACTTCAATTTCTATGCTCCTTGGAATAAGCATCAAAAACTTCGAAGAAAATGAAACAGAATGTAGGTGGAAGCATTTTTTTCGCCACACATCACTCTGAATTACTGACAAGCCACACACGAGGACCACGTTTCACCGTAAAGAAGCACGTTTCTCGCCAATGTTTCCGCTAATAGAACAGATTATTGCCTCCTCGACCTTCAACCGCCCCGGCTAACCGGCAGAGATCGTTCCTCAGAGAGAACGTCTTGGCCGCCTCACATCGTATCGCTAGAAAGATTCTCGACTCGTGTAGGTGAGAAAGTAGGTTAAACTGATAAAATAAGAGATTGCGAACCGCATTGTTGTTGTTGCGTTAAAAAAAGAAATTTCTATAAACAAAAATATCACCCATTGCCACCATTGTCTCCCTTCTACGTTCGCGTTGTCACGTTTGCCGGTCTGCAAGACCATGTGTCTTGGTCCCACGTACACATTCTATTGGGCGGTGCCACCCTTCTGTGACCAGTCTTAGCGCATTTCCCAAGATTCCAGGCAGTGCGTACGTGATTGTTCGCACGTCACCAGCCGCCCTGGGTACGGCTGTTGTTTCCATTTTCATAACAAACATCAGCTGTTGTAGGTCGTGATGTTGTTATTTTGGTTGCGTCGTCGGTGAATGCCACTTGACTTTGTTTATTTTGGACAAACAAGGTGGTTACTTCCACTTGGAGGTTATGTTTTTCTTTGAGTAAGAGGTACAACATGAGCGGCTGACAAGGAAAACTGGTTTTTCAAACACCCATGAGGAGGGAAGTGAAGAGCTGGTGGTGCCTTTAATGCAGTTATTTTTTCGATGATCTGTCGTAACTTTTGCCATGTTTAAGTAAACTGCGTTGCCGGATTAAGACACAGGTCAAAGACCTTTAAATCATGAAAGTATCAGTGCCTCATCTTAAAAGGAATGCGCGTCGCGGTTTTCAATTGGAATTCGCTGGTGTGCAAAGCTTTGATAGTCCACATTTAACGGTTGCGAGATCATTACCGATGGTCTGTCGTTATCAATTTCTTTTTAGTAACGGTGATGGCGATTGAAGACCGATTTTCTTTTAATTGATTAATTGTTGCCCAATGTCTTCAGTTCTTGGGAAGCGATGCCCAATGAAGACAGAAGAGCTATTCAGCTCGATTTGCGAAATGGTGGCGTCTAGAGAACTTTTTTAAAAAAAAAATTTAATTTTTAATTTTATTAACACATTATGAGACTTCCATTTTTATGTAGTTGCCGCATAAATCAACTCCCCTAAAATATCTTGCCAATCTGTTAAATAAACCGCAAAAATTAATTTGCCTTTACCGTGTTATTCTTTTAGTTAAAGCCCAAAAGTTTTCTTCGAAGTTGAAACAAAAATGTATGTTTTAAGAGAGGTGACCTGGCAGTGAAGTAATGAATGAGATTTTATACAAATTCTGGTCTTTTATTCCGTCAGAAAAGAGACATTAAAGTCCAAACGGCCTAGAACAGTGTTCATCTCCGTTGAACGTAGCCCAATTGTAAACAAGCAATACGTGATGTGAATTTTCAAATGTAAAACTTGATGGCTTGAATAACTTTAAATAAATTAACGGTTGTTTACGCTTGTGACAAGGTTAACTCCGTTTACAATCCATCTTCCGATTCAGTAAAACACTTCGACTTTAAAACAAAGTAAACTGTTTAAATGTCAAGGACAAAACAGAAATTTAACGGCAGACATAAAACAACAAATCAAGTATGAAATACAAAATAAAAAAAATACATTTTAAACTAACAACAAATCAAGTAGAAGTGATACGGTAAATGTGGTCAATTTTCGATTGTTTTTAATTTTGGTGACTCATTTTTGGAATGCAAAATAAATAACATTCGTATTCCGTGATATTTTCTTCGAACAGAAAAGTTAACTTAATTTAAAAAATAATTCTGAATAAACATAAGTTTTTGAAATTTTCAGTCAATGATGGGGAAGTCAACTGTCAAATCGGCATTATTTAGATCAGTGCTTAAGTTCACGAGCGACTGGACTGACTTACAGTTTACTGTCAATTTAGAATAGCGAAATTTGAGAAGCTTTTCATAGAACATGACAATTCTTTAAATGTTGCTTGCAACAGTCCCATGACATAAGGCAATGTGACATTCCGCCATAATTTGAAATATGGCCTTATGACATTTTCGAAATGAGATCATTTCACCGTATGGCCATATGTCCCTTTGCAAAGTCCCATAAGGTCACATTTTTTTAGGGGCATACGACCATATGTAAAACAAAAGCTGTCTAGGATAGATACGAGGTTTGACGTGACCCAGCAAGGAGGTTGGAGAGAAAATACATGTTTCGCACGCAATCGGAAAAGTAAAATAACTTGAAAGTGATAAAGGGCCATAACGGCTCCATGACGCTTTCACAAAGTGACGCAAATATGGTCGTACGTCTCATAAAACTCTTAAATTATGTCACCGTCAAAACATGAAAGGAATGGAAGGAGAAGAAACGGTTAATTCAGGAATGGAACCAAGGCTCGCCGGCGTGTGAGTCGATGTACCCATTCCAAACGCAATGACTGCCCCTGATATCTCTCCGCAGTAATTTTTTTCTTCCTTTATATTACTGGGCAGGGAGTTCTGATTCGCAATTCAAAGCCTCTCTAATATCGCCGTTTGGGGTCAGCATTGAACTGAAGAACCCCTCCACTCTTGATAGAACGCTCGGCAGGGATTTGTGTTAAAGAGACAATTTAGTTGTTTTCTTTTAGTTTCCTACATTGCACTTGCATTCTTTAAAATGTTCATATTTAGCACATATTGACTATCGCAGAAATAATCGAAAAACGAAGATTTTGGAGGCCGACTATCAACGTCGACTATACAACTATAAGACTATATAATTTTGTTAATGACCTGTAAAGGACAGTACGTGATATATTTGATGAATCTTGGTTTCACAACAAACTGTAACAAGCAACAGTTACAGTAACAACAGACAGTCACAAAACGACAATGTCATATTTGATTAAGAAGGACTTTAAGCGACTGAATGACAGTTGAGTTTTGTGAAACTTGGAAAAGAAGGAGGAGAAGAATGAGCAGAATAAGAAGAACAAAAAAGGAGGAGAAGGAGGAGGAGAAGAAGGACTGTCAGGAACAGGATAGCCAAGAAGTTTCCATGTCATTAGTGCAAATGGAGAATTTCTATCCTTGACTATTACCATGTTACACGAAAAAGTTTTCTTGACCAATAAACAAGATTAGGAAACTTTTCGCGAGTTAATGGATGTAGATGCAAGTTAATGCGGTAAGATAACGTAATTCATCACATCTCGTCTGGAAGACACACATCAACGTCCACTCTTCCAACTTTTCCGTGGTGCATAGTTTATGAAACTTAATTCATCTTCTTCGTTAACTTTGAAAAAAATCGACATGAAGCAAATGAAGCTCAATGTCGTCAAAGACAGCTACGCTTTAGCGTTGTTTAATTTGTTGAGTATTCGCAGTGTGACAAATTTGATGGGATCGTCGTCTGTTTATTGTTATTATGTTTTCCCAACGTTTCGAAAATATGTAGACAGTGTCCTTAATTAACAATCATTACAAGTACATTTCCTCGAAACAACAAAACTTCGTCTGCTTGCCAAGCATAACAGGAAATCAAATTAGACTTGATTCATTAAGCCCGATGACAATAATTTTGTTTGCCTGCCCACAAACCAAAATCCGTCTTGCGAAACAAACAATTGTGTTTCCTTGCCTCCTGAGTACATCCACCTTGATACGTACGAACATCCCGTCATGCAGTCATTTGCTGAAGCACGTAAGCAATTTCGGTTTATCTCATTCAAGTTGGCAATGCGCTTCAAAATTCTTAAATTACGTCCCAGTTGATAACTGCAAAAATAGATCTGTTCAATTTGGATTTGCTGCAGTCCTACTGTTGACGACGTCGACATTCGTCTGGGGCCACGATGCTCCTCTTGGCGATTTTATTCTGTGAAAAATATAACAGCTTGTACGTAGTTTTAATTGATAAACAAGATGGGACTTTGGTACTGCAGAAACGTCTTTTCGTGAGACCACGCTTGCTACCTTTCCTTTCCCAATGCCAAAGTATCAATGGCCTGCATGACTGTATGGCTGTCAGTATAGAATTTGAAGTGCTCGACATGCGGCTTTTGTTTAGAAAATACACGCATGTGTACAGACCCTTGACGCTTATTTGAATTCGAATTACAGATTCTTTCGAACATGTTTTCATCTATAAACAAATGCACAGAGCACACAGATCGAAGTATTTGCTGCAGATAGAGCCAACGTTCATGACCCAATTTCCGTATCTTTCCGCCGTCCTTTTGCAACGTCGTGACGCCGATTTCGAACTAATTTCGCTCCTAAACACTGCCATCACCACCGCACCAATTTCGAGTCATGCCCCAGGGGTAATCGGGTGACTTTAAGATTACAAAACTCAAAAAGAAGAATCAGGCGAATGAAAAAAAAAAAAAACACGAATCAGGCGGTATCGCATACAGCCGGTCTTCACGTGAAACACTCTCGTCAGATTCATCATTGACCTTTGGTATGTCCTCCGTCTACGAAGCCCTGGCCGTCCGTTGTTGTGCAAAAAAAAAACCTCCGCAGCATATTTCGTCCAAAGTGTGGGCCAAAAATCGCTCCCAACACAGTCACATCTTATCACCAACGCGAAACGTCATTCGGAATAATCCGCTTCAAAAAAAAAAAAGTCCCAGCACGCCGAATCATCGGCAGATAACCTCTCTCACAGTACGCCAGGCAAGTGAAGAACCCAGAGAGCGATCGTCGCCTTCCATTCATACAGCTGTGTAAACGAAACACGAACAGCGGTGCGAAAACAAAATCGACAAAAACATGCTTTACGGGGAGCGGGGAAGCCCGCACCGAATAATTTATTAGTTGGGGCCCGCGCTATTTTTAGACACTAGTTTGCGCTTTTTACATGCCATAGCTGATTGCGCGCCGGGACTGGTCGAGTGCCCGATTGTTGCACAAGTCGCCGTCCACAGTGCTCTGCGTCTGGTTGTGACTAGTTGTGCGCCGCTCCGATATAACGTGGACATTTTGTTTTTCGCTCGCTGTAATTGGAAAACATGCAGGTACAAGGTAAAGCGCTCCCGGCGGGGAATGCATCGGTTTTCAATTGAATGACGGCTGCAGTTGATTCGACAACCCGCCAGATGCCCGGCAGAACGTGCGCTCCGGGTTGTGGTCGATGCGGAACCGCACAAATTATGAGCAGCTTAGGTGGACAGCGTAGTTGTCAAAATAATAAACAAGCGGTTGGTGTTCGGTCGTCGATTTCCGCTACTTATGTCGGCGCTAACTGTAAGTGCTCCTTTGGGGTGGACGGGCGACGTTTTAGTCATTCATGTGATGCGCCCGGCGGGGCAATATCAGGCGGTTTTAATCTTGTTGTTTGTGGTTGTGGTCGCTTGGAGGTTATCCAAATTAAGTCACTTTTGAACGGAGAGCAACAATTGTGGTTTGTCAGGTTACGTCTAGCGATTTGTTAAAATGGCCAATAGGAACCTCGGAGTGGGATTTTTTTGCATGCAGATGACAAATGTCAAGTGGGTTTGCATTTTGAAATG